>JAFFST010048099.1:1721-13833 GCA_022414735.1 Noturus placidus | reverse complement strand
TATATATATATAGTGATCTCAATTTATTATGATATCGATATTTTGTCATGATATTATTGCTCAGCCCTCGACATGATGCGCTAAATCTTTCATATAATTATCTAATGGTTTTATTTCTGAGCTATGAAACAAAGCGAGTGACGAACGAAGCAGTATGCGAGTTCCCCTCTGATCCTGATTGGTTTAAAAGGTGTGAAAGCGCGCTTGAGGTCATTTATTGCAGCTCACACGTTTTCTCGCAGTGATTTATCATAATTTAATTTATCAATTTGTATAGCGCTTTTTACAATGGACATTGTCTCAAAGCAGCTTTACAGAAATATCATTTTTACATTACTAATGAGACACACTCACACACCAATGGTAGCAGAGCTGCATGCAAGGTGCTAGCTTGCCATCGGGGGCAACTTAGGGTTCAGTGTCTTGCCCAAGGACACTTCGGCATGTGATCACCCGGGCCGGGATTCGAACCACCAACCCCACGATTAGTGGATTAGTGGACAACCCGCTCTAAAGACCGAGCCACAGCCGCCCTAGCAGTGAGAACACTTTGGCTCCTTCTTGCGTTTTTGCACACGGTGTAGATTCATTTAAAAAGCATTACACTCCACATTTCACATATAGTGTTGGAGTACATCGTATTAGTCATTCACACTCTTCACCCTGTTCTCACCTTTCAGTTCTTCTTCTTTTTTCTTTATTTTATTTTTTTTCCATTACCAGGGTTTCTGAGGTAGAGGTAGGCCTGACCTGGCACAAAATGTTTTTAGTAAATGATGTCTGAACATTTAAAAAATGATGAACGTGTCCGATCAGGCTGAAGGTCCTAAGACTTTTTTTTTTGAGACTGGGATCTAGATGAGGAGTGCACCAACGAGTGCAGAAATTTCCACAGACTTTTTCTTTTTGTGCTGCAGCGGCTTTTATTATGCGTTAGTAGCATTAGCTATGCAGCTCCAATTCAAATCTTAACCCAGATTTTCCTGAACAACTTTAATGGTGGCACCTAACCCCTAACCCTCCCTTGGGATCACATTCTCAGACTGTCTGATGTACGCTTTTCAGATCAGGGTTCTGGCTTCTGTGTGACGGGGAAAATCGAAGCTGGGTTCGTTCAGACAGGAGACCGGATGCTGGCCATGCCTCCCAACGAGACCTGCACTGTGAAAGGTAACGCAACATTCTAGATGCAGTGTGTGTGTGTGTGTGTGTGTGTGTGTGTGTGTGTGTGTTTAAATTCAAAATGTTCACATTGACTATTTAAAGCAGTTGTTGGCCGTTGAGCTCAAGGCTTCTGTTAACTGTAATACTGCCCTCTTGTGGTAGCTCATAAATTTGTCATGCTTCCTGTGTGTCTCTATGTTCAGGTATCACTCTTCATGATGAGCCGTTAGACTGGGCAGCTGCCGGTGACCATGTCAGTCTGACCGTCACAGGGATGGACATCATAAAGATCAAGTGAGTACAATTCGTTGGGGGAACCAGGTCTGAGCCTAGGACTGTTTTCACTTCTGACCTTGGAGTGCTCGGTCTCAGAGACCCGCTTTAAAATAAGTAAGTTGTAAATCACCTTCAGAGATCATGAGCCATAGATCGGTCATGAAGAACCTGAAATATAATGCAATTTTGACCATCCGCTCGAGTGTAAATATAATCGGGTCGTAAAGAACCAGAAAACGCCACAGACTTCACAGCTCAAAGAATTTTGCAACTATTGTAGAAAATGCCAGTAAAGCAACTACATGAGAACGGAAATCATGGCAGGATGATTAAATTTTACTTCCTAATTTCACTACACCCTTCTTCTTTAGTGGGTTACTCGAAAGTGACTGTTCAGTTGAACATGCCATGGATTTAAAAATAAAGCCGACCGCCGAGAGCCTCGTGTGTACCCGGATTTCCACATTTTTATCAGATTCCTAAGTCCTAATCTAATTGTGGTGCCATCTCTAGTGATCATGTTACTTGTGTGCACCCAGTTCATTTTAACAGATGATTTGGATTTTTATTTTCAGTCTTCTGAATGAAAACAAAAATCATTATAATCATCGTTTTAGTTGAAATCAAGCTGACCAAAACTGGGGGTGGGGGTGGGGGTTCACTGTCTGGTTTTAATGTGTTAAGATAAATGTTACGTTTACATTTATACATGTTCGTCATACAATACCGGTCAAAAGTTTGTGGACACAATTGTGCATTTTGTTATTTCAACAAAAACATAGAACTTCACAATTATATACACTAAAAGGGTATATAATAAACGGGGCGGCTGTGGCTCAGTCGGTAGAGCGGGTTGTCCACTAATCCACTAATCGTAGGGTTGGTGGTTGGAATCCCGGCCCGGGTGATCCCATGCCGAAGTGTCCTTGGGCAAGACACTGAACCCTAAGTTGCCCCCGATGGCAAGCTAGCACCTTGCATGCAGCTCTGCTACCATTGGTGTGTGAGTGTGTCTCATTTGTAAGTCGCTTTGGATAAAAGCGTCTGCTAAATGAATTAATGTTAATGTAAAAGGACGAGAAAGTGAAGTCCCAGTAGTCATAGCCATTCTAATTTACGTTTGAAATAATCGCACACAAAAACAAACAAGAAAATACCAAACAATAAACTGCCAACCCGAACGCTCCAGAACTCGGCCCGACAGTGCTTTCCAATAGGGGAAGTGGAGCATCATTTCAAACTTGGTACGTTTTGTACATGTAATACGAACTCTTTCATCCCCTGCCGGTTCACATGGTTATTCTCGTTCTCTTTCTTTAGCATCGGGTGTGTGTTCTGTGACCCCAAGGAGCCCATCAGGGCCTGCACTCGTTTCCGAGCCAGAATCCTGCTGTTTAACATTGAATTGCCAGTAACACAAGGCTTCCCTGTGAGTTCACACAACCTCACTGACGAGCATCGGAGCGAATACACTGCCTTTAAATGCCTTGTATTGTTTACATTTCATCTCTCTGTGTGCACAGTGCAGAGTTTTAATCTCTGTGTGTGTGTGTGTGTGTGTGTGTGTGTGTTTCTGATTGTCAGGTTCTGTTGCACTACCAGACAGTGAGTGAGCCTGCCACCATCAGAAAGCTCGTCAGTGTATTACACAAAACCAGCGGCGAGGTTCTGAAAAAGAAACCGAAGTGAGTACGTTAGATTGGGTGGAATCTCTGGACACCTCGTTGTTTTGTTCGAGCTTGTGATGCCAGAATGCGGCTGTTAAGAAGCTTAATTAGGGCCTGGTAATGACTTTTTAATGCGATTAAAAAAAATTCTGAATAATTAGCTGTTAGTAATCCGTGTGTTTGGCTGTTATTATAAATCACACTCATCATTGGGGTTTTTCCACTGGACGTATAAAGAGACATTATTGATTATTTGATACATGATTTCCAAAGATGCGAAGTATTTCATGAGACCCCGGTTCATGATCTCAATGCATGTCGTTTCTTTCTATATCATCCTTCTTTAAGTTTTTTCAGTATCACCGGTTGGAAAAAAAAAGGAAACACTCGGACTAACGTGGTGTATTTCTGTATTTTTATGCTAATGCATGTCTTGAGTAAAGTCATTTAAAAGTCTGATAATGATGTTTTGTGCAGAGATGCAATCTTTTATAAAAGATCCTGTTTCCACTAGAGTTTTTTTCCTCCCCCCTCCCATGTCTTTCCCCAGTGTGGGTGTGTTAATGTAGCCATGTAAATATTTTTCATAGTGAAATTATGTAGTTGAAATAGATTCATGCTTTTATAAATGTGTTATGTTGACAAAGTCCAAGCACCTTTAGTGCTGTGTGTGTGTGTGTGTGTGTGTGTGTAGATGTTTGAGTAAAGGTCAGAATGCTGTGGTGGAGATTCAGACTCAGAGACCTGTGGCTCTGGAGCTCTATAAGGACTACAAAGAACTCGGGCGCTTCATGCTGCGTTATGTGGGTTCCACCATTGCTGCTGGGGTCGTCACAGAGGTATCTTTCTCTCACACACACACACACACACACACACTCTCACACACGAAGGTTCCAAACCGAGCATCCTGTATACTGTAGGTTATGAGTAAATGTACTGTAAAGTGAACATGGCAGCAAGCTATGACATCACAATAAAACTGTTCCACCTCGGGGCCGCACTATGGGGGCTTTCACACTCGCTGTTTAGTCGGGTACCGAACCCGAGAATACCTGTAGGAGTTTGGTTGCACTGGAACTGACCCACGATTCCCGTGAACGTAAAAGCATCTCGTAGTCGGGTCGGCACTTGTTCAGGAACTAAACTAACCTGTTCGTGCGTTTTAGCCGATGATGAAATCATAAGTTTCCACGACGCACGTGTACCATGACACAGAAGAGGTCCACTGCTGCACATATTAGCACCGAAAGATTTTTTTTTTGAGACAACAATTACAAACAATAGTTAGTCGATTGAATCAATTGTGCCTGAAACCAGAGCAAGGATGATGCAGGGAGTGCTGGGATCAATGGCACTTGGATTCAGACCGCAGCAAGCGTTAAAATGTTCATCATGCTCCAATGTCAATTAATTTCTGACGATGCTTTTTTTTTTTTATTTTAATGATGTCATATGACCTAGCTCTAACACAAACACAGCCACCACTGTTGTATTCATTAGTCTTAATAAGCATTTCTCTCCCATTGTAGATCAAAGATTAAACTGCAGCTGCACCCAGATCCTTCAGAACATGCTGATTGGACAGAGGAGCCACTGAACAGAAGTGCAATTTCACCCTTAAACTGGACGTCACACACAATCTCCCTCATTCTTCCTAATCACAAGCTCATTCACATCCGCTCTTGTCTCCAACACGGGGAAACACCTTCCTCCCAAAGGCTCGGTGTCTGCATGCCTTAGATTCCCTCCATTGTTTCATTAGTGGCTGTTTAACACCACACCAGCACAGTTTGTTTACACTGATGACAATTTCTCTGATGAACAAACCCAGAAACTTTTCTTCTGATTGTTTTATTATTTTATGTAAATCTGATTATGACAAAAAAAAAAAAACAAATCTGGTCGAAAAAAAAGTGCAATTCACCCTGGATGGGGGTGAGAGGATGTTCTAAAGGTGCATTTACTTTTTTTTTTTTTTTTGAGGTTGTGTATAAATTATTCATCAAGGGCTTTGGCACCACAGTACCAAATATGGTAATATGCATTGATATTTCTAAACTCCATTGCTGCTGATGATCCTGTGGCGGAATGGAAATTCAGGATGGGGGGGACAAACAAATTAGAATCTACGACCGTGCACTGAACCTAAAGCAACACTAAAGATCTGAGGCAGTACAGACTGAGAGAGTTCGATGCAAGTTAGGAGTACTTTGGTCAGGGTTTACAAGCACCTGAAGAAACTGTGAGCTGCTGAGGAGCTCTGGCAGCAGTGAGATGTATTTCAAATGGGTTTATTGAAACTGAACTTGTTCAAATAAAATCATGACCGCACAACTCGGTACGATATTTTTATTTTTTTGGTATGGTGCGTAAATGAGTCAATCAGCAGGTGTGAGCTCGTCCATATAGACATGGCATAGACCTAATTATTTTTTACCCAGCAAATTTGAGAAATCAGGGGAATGTGATTGCTGGAGGAAAATACTCTGTGATTAAGAATGCAAAGCAGCATATAGTGTAAGATTGTGGTAATAAGGTGTAAGGCGGAGGTCTTCAACAGGGGGTCCGCGGAGGTACTGCATGGGGGTCGCAAAAGTTTTGGTACCAGTTTGATATAACACAATTTCATACAATATATATAATTAGGGGGTCCCCGCTCCATCTCGCCATCAGTTTGGGGGTCCTTGGCCTGGAAAACGTTGAAGACCCCTGGTGTAAGGGAAATACTGAATATTTGATAAATTTCCCGTTGTTTTCGGTTTCCAAGCTGTTCTATGGATATATTTAAGACTAGGTTGAGGCATTTCATAAAAATCACATGTTAAATATATACCCAGTGTACGTCCCGGTCTAATGTGCACCGCTCATGTACAGAGCAGTATAAGCAGAGGACACGGATTGTGCTTTCTCTTCATCCCCTTTCTTTTTAAATGCTACTTGGTTGTGGAAGCATAACGTTTTCAGCTTGTCTGTATGTTCGTCTCTGTGACCATCCAAGATATCAGTGCAATATCTCCAGAACGAGTTCTGGTACGGATTTATCGTCATTTGTAACCAGCAAATGAACTGATGAGATTTGGGAATAGATCCAAATAGCGTTAAAGTCAAATATCTGAAATAAATAGTATTTTCTTTAATAGCGTCCGTCCTATTTGAAGTACACTGATGAGCCAAAACGTTAAAACTACTGACACGTGACTTGGCTCCTGGCATTCATGTGGATGTTACTTTGACACGTACCACCTACTTAAACATTATTACAGACCAAGTACACGCCTTCATAGCAACGGTATTCCCTAATAGCAGTGTCCTCTTTCAGCAGGATTATGTGACCTGCTACACTGCAAAAATGTTCAAGAACGGTTTGAGGAACATAAAGAGTTCATGGTGTTGACTCGGCCTCCAAATTCCCCAGATCTCAGTCCGATCGATCATCTCTGGGATGTTCTGGACAAACAAGTCCGATCCATAGAGGCCCCACCTCACAACTTACAGCACTTAAAGGATCTGCTGCTAACGTCTTGGTTCCAGACACCACAGCACACCTTCAGAGGTCTTGTGGAATCCATGTCTCGACGTCAGAGCTGTTTTGGTGGCACAAGGAGGACCGACACAATATTAGGCAGGTGGTTTTAATGTTATGGCTGTACATGTTAAGGGTATTCGAGGCATAGAAAATTAGTAACCAGAAGGAATAGATTTGTCGTGTCGTTTCCATTGGCGTGGAATTCTACTTGTTTAAACTTGCATTATTATTATTATTATTATTATTAGGAAACTTTGCTCAGTGTGTTTCAGAAACATAAGTAAGACCCATTTAGATTAAGAAATAAAACATGACTGGCCAAAAGGAGCCTGAGGTGAAGCAGAAGCTGATTATTTTCCAATAATGGCACGTCCCAAAGTGTTTTATTCCTCTTATATCACAGGAATTTGACCACAATGACAGATTTTTGTAAATTAAATAATATTGCATCAGACTTTTGATCTGTTTATAGGTGTTACTTACATTATAGTAGAGTTATAGGAGCTGTAAACAGTTGGTCCTTTGACATTTTATTGATCAATCACAAAGTCCTCTGTCCTGAAGCCCCATATTGGAATACTTAAACACTAAGAACTGTGGTTGCTGACCTCAGTGAATGTTAAAGCTTGTCTTGGGCATTTCAGTTGAGTTTAAAACTACACACTGAACTGACAACACTTACCATTATCTGCGCACTTAAGTGTGTTGAAACTTTTGGTAAATTATGAAATCACTCTGGATGACTGAACCAATGCAAAGACTGACTGTAGGTCCCTGGTTGCCAGATTGTTTCCTAGTTATAGGACCAAACAATTATTCAAAACTGCTGAGAACTTTTGGTTGGTTTGGGGTAAGGGTGGTTAATTTCCCCATCTTCATAGGAAGTAATTAAATCTGTGTATGTTTTGATAACTCTCTTGCAGACTAAAATTCATTACATTTTCATTTTAAGTGAGCTGCCAGTTTATATGCTTGAGGTCATTGGTCGTTTTATCATGTACACTTACATAGACATGCACTTAGGGTCCAGGGGCGCTGTATCATGGTTGAACCTGCACTCTGACCCAAGCTTCCTAACATGTGAAGAAAAGAATTTCACTGTGCTGTAATGTATATGTGATCAATAAAGACTCATTATCGTTATTAGTGATCTCTTGCGATGTCGCCACCCTCTGCTTTGTGCAAATCAAACCCACAAGCAAGCTTTCTGACACCATAATACTATGGCTAAGAAATGAATGAAACAAACAGGGTGCAATATATTCCATGCCACTGCACTATTGAATTCTCAAATCTGATTGGGCAGAACGTGAGAATTAATTTTCTATTATGATAGTAGTTCCAGCTGCAAGGCAAATCCACTGGAACTTGGAGGGATTACGCAGATGCTCCATATAATCTAAGAAGAAGAAGCAGCATTCATTTGGGCGTCTGTGGATCAGGTGGTAGAGCGGGTTGTCCACTAATCCACTAATCGTAGGGTTGGTGGTTCGATTCCTGGCCCATGTGACTCCACATGCCGAAGTGTCCTTGGGCAAGACACTGAACCCTAAGTTGCCCCCGATGGCAAGCTAGCACCTTGCATGCAGCTCTGCTCCCATTGGTGTGTGTGAGTGTGAATGAGAACCAGTGTAAAACTCTTTGGAACTTTTAAGGTTAAATAAGCGCTATATAAGTGCAGACCATTCATTCATTCCATTTGTCACATATATACATTACAGCAGAGATTACATACATTTTTCACATATCCCAGCTTGTTAGGAAGCTGGTAGTGAGATGATACAGCACCCCTGGAGAAGACAGGGTTAAGGGCCTTTCTCAAGGGCCCAAGAGTGGCAGGTTGGCAGTGCTGAGGCTTGTCCCCTTGCTATCTTCTGAGCTTTAACCATTTGAGCCACCTAATGTTTTCACCGTGCGAACGTTTTCCAGTTTCTAAGTAACACAACCTGCTTTCCTTTTTCTTTTTTCTCATCAACTTCAAGAGAGAAAAATGATGGACTGTAATCAGTGCAAAACTACAGCTGAAGGGACTGATGATAAACGAATTTGTTCAGTGAACCTTCCCAAACAGTTAAAAAATAAAAGTATGATGTGTTATTCATTAATACATTAGAGGCTGTTGGATGTGCTGGGTAATGTTGATTGTTTTCCTCTAACAGTGCGCCCTGAAGTGTTTTATGATTTGGTCCAAGGTCCAAATAAGGAGAAAACAGCACGATCTGGCAACAATCACCCATTTGCGCAATCCAGGAGCAGTTTGGCGCATGTTATTTTCTTACTGCTCGGTTTTCTCACCGCGTGCTGCAGAAAGATTCTGAGAAAAGCCAACATGTCCGTGACCCTCATGCTGGAGAACTACATCGGCGGGAAGTTCGTGCCCTGCTCCCGGCATATAGACTCACACGACCCGTCCACCGGAGAGCTGTACTGCAGAGTACCGGACAGCGGTTCTGCTGAGGTGAGGAGCGCGCGCTGGGTGCACACCTGAACTCCACGACTAGTACTGAAAACATCTAAAACTAAAAAGGACAGGCAGTCTTAATCAGGCAGTCTAACCTCGGTTTAGACCCGTGTTGGATTCATCTCTGATAATAAACTCGTGCAGTGATATATCAGGACTGATTTCTGACCAAACTGAGCCTGTGCATTGACTTTTTGATGAAATAAATATGCATTTACACAGTTGCATGCTCCAGTGCCGCAGTTATTACTTCCCGGATCGTGTATTTCACTCCTGATAAAGTTGTCATGCTGACAGGAGAGGAATATATGACCTGTTAAATAAACAGGACTGGTGCTTGCACGTTTGTATTACCAGCACAGGAAGTACTGAAGTGTGCTACAGATACTGATTCATGAGGATAGACAGGCACCCGGACAGATATATACAGAATATACAAATATAGACTTGTTGTTTTTTTACATTTATTTTTAGTAACACCTGTAATTAATTATACAATTAGCCAATCATGTGGCAGAACCATGCATACTGTACAATCATGCAGATATATGTAGGTTCATCTGAGCCTATAGGTTCATCTTCATATCATACATCAGAAGGGGGGGGGTAACTCGGTGTCAAATGGGCTCGTTTGAGTATTTTAAACAGTTACATTTATTCATTTAGCAGACACTTTTATCCAAAGCGACTTACAAATGAGAAATTGGGATTTTTATAAACTGGGATTTTCCACATGTAACAGTGTTTCTAGAGTTGACATCATTACAGAATGATGCGAAAAGCAAAAAAAACCCCAAACATCCATCGAGCGACAATGGATGGACGTTGGTGGAAAACACCTTGTTGAGGAGAGCATTCAGACGTGAGTGTCCAGACTTGTTCACACGGACAGGAAACGCTGTGATAATGCAAATAACCACTCTACAGCTGTGGTGCGCAGAAAAGAAGCAGCCAAGAACAGGAATGTGAGGCTACTACTATGGCCACCGGTTCTGACCAGTTGAAGATTACAAAAGCATCTCGAGGTCTTTTAAAAAATCTTCACCATGACAGTTTGGATGAAGCCTGAAGCCTTAGATTCTTGTTCATGGCCTTGTTGTAGCCCGTTCTGAGATGGTCATCCGTCATCCCCTCCACCGCCCCCTTCTGCTCGGCCATGGTTGTAACGAACGGATATTTAAGTTAATATAGTCTTCCTGCTAGCCCAAACTAGTCTGGCCATTCTCCTCTGATGTCTCGTACGAGCAGCTGTAAGAGTAGATGCCTCCGTATAAGTGAAATCATCTACCTTGAGCTACTTAACATTTATTAGCACCTGTGTGGAAGAAAGAGACTGCTCTGGAGGCATGAGTAAGCATTTCCGGTGGGTGCACTTTGCCCTTGTCTTCCCAGAGATAATGATTAAAAAGTAGCCAGGGTCTGTGCTCAGAGTTCAACCTCAACCAAACGAGAAAAACATGCTGAGTCTGCGGAACGCGGCTAAAATAGTATAAAATCGTATATATTTATAAGCGTATTACTCACACGTAGCTATATGAATGTATTTATGTACATAATTAGACATATATAATACATATTAATTATACCATTTGAAAAAAGACCAGAAATTGCATGTAGTTATATTATATATTATTATTATTTGTTATTATTTCAGCGAATATGTATTTTGTGGCTTAAACTTTACAGTATATGTGGATAAGACACAGTCCCATACAGTGTCATGTACTCTACAAACTTTGCGTATGTACATATTAGATGGAGTAGAACTTATTTTGGTGATTATTGCAATTGTAAATACGGCGTGTGTGCATACACTACTGCGTGCATCGTCACGCTGGAACAGGTTTTGGCCTCTTAGTTCCAGTCGGTACGTTTACATGGACAACAACAATCCGATATTAACCCGATTAAGAAACTAGCATATAAACAGTGATTATTGAGGACCTTAATCCGAATAAAGTCATACTCGAAGTAAACACTAATTAATTAAGACATGTGGGGTATTCCTATTTTAGTCACTTTACAGACATGTACACACCTTAATCACACTATTAACATCGTGTGGGAGTTTTCACCGCATTTCACGACAGGACACATACACACACGGCAGCGCTCAACCGTTTGACGTCAAACAAGAGAGCACGGCTGCGTCCCAAACCACGTACTTAACTACTGTATAGTAGGCGAGATACATGTATATCAGCTACTATATAGACAGTAAGTACGTGGTTTGGGACGCAGCCCACGATTTCAAGCAGTCGTCTATTTGCACGTGTATCATGACTAATAATTAACTGCACTTGAAGCTTTCGCAAAATTAAAAATGAAACACGCAAAATTGTATTTGGTACCATAACAAAGACGAACTGTATGCCGATTCGTGAAATTCTGGAGGGAATGTCGGACTGCGTGGCGCGGTGATGTAATGACGTGACGGTAATCGATCTATGTCTTTATTTCTCATGCAAAATGTGAGGATTAAATTGTACAGCATATTTAGATAGTACAAAATCCCATATTATAGCGTATACTCTACACACTCTTCATTTGTAGGTGTGTATCATGCTTCGACTTATAACTATATAAGTTTTCATATTTGCACACAGGAGATTTAGTGTAATAGCAGTGTAATAGCTGCTGATCCATGCAAATATTCACTGCCTCTGTGCTGTTTGAAGAAGAAAAAAAGGTCATAAAACTAAAGCTTTAGTGACTGTCATAAACAGTGTGTGTGTGTGTGTGTAATCAAAGGTGGAGACAGCAGTGAAGGCTGCTAAAGAAGCGTTTCCTGGCTGGTCAGCCGCAAGTCCAGCAGAACGAGCTCGGGTTCTGAATAAACTTGCTGATCTGATCGAAGCTCGCCTGGAGGATTTCGCCCAAGCGGAATCTAAAGACCAAGGCAATACAAGACACACACACACACACACACACTATATATATATATATACAGTGGTCTGCAAAAGTTTGGGCAACCTTGTTTATTTCAATGATTTTCCTTCATAAATCGTTGGTTCTTAG
>JAFFST010048097.1:71318-84140 GCA_022414735.1 Noturus placidus | reverse complement strand
GGGGGCGGTAACCGCAGTGACAAGCTTTAAGCCCTGTGTGTCCTTTAAGCCCTTTAAGCCCTGCTAGCATTATGAACACCACAGAGCACATCTGTCTGCAGCTGCAATAAGAAAGAAAGCATGCAGCCATAACTAGTGTGTAACCTTAGATGTGCGTCATCTTGTATAAATGAAAAGGTGACAGAGTTTAAGATAGGTGTGGTGCAAATCTAACCCGTGTTCTGCACGATAATCACTTTGTTACACAGCGATGAGCCTGATATCTAAGCCTGTTCATACTGCTGTTTTTCATGCTTCAGGTGATAATTCATGTCACACAAAGTGTGGGCGAAAAGCTTCCCAGTTCAGACAAGTCCATATTCCATGGAACATCATTTTCCTGTCAGAATACACACTCATCCCTGCCGGGCTGGCCCATTTTTCAGACTGCTTGATTTAGCTTATTTACACTATTACTTATAAATGGAATATGTGACATCATGGTTGTAATGTTGCCGATTCATTATGAGTCATTCTGCTGAATCAGTTAAACTGATTCAGAAGGTGCAGTGCAGTGCAATGTCTGCACTATTGATTTTCAGTACAATTCGATACAGTTCTAAAAGTATAGGACTATAACCTCATAAAGCTGTAACCCTAACGCCACACAGTCTGACATATTATTAAGAACTGTTATGAATTCACTTTGAGCCTGAATAAAGGCAGTTGGCCTTCTGGTTTGTTTCCTTTTTGTTGGATGTGCATTTCAGTGCACCCTGACCAACAAAATCACAAATAAGTTGAACTGATCTGATAATGCATGCAGGTTCAACCCATAACTGACGCCGCTGACTCACTCTGTGAGCCAACGTCATTGTTGTTAGCTCTGTTTGACTGAAGGAAGGTAGTATAGTACATTAAGTCAAGTTAGGTCACGACAAGTTCTTCAATATAGCTCATACACGTTGGAATGCATTGGTGTTTCTTCAGGACCAGGTTGCCATGTAGTGGCATAGCATACATGGCTACATACAAATTACATACAAATTACAAGACGAATGCTATAGGTAGTGTGCAAGAAATACAATACGCTGGACAGTGTACATAGTGCAGAACAGTATCAGATGAAAGAACCCGTGCAAACAATTGTCTATACACTGTAAGGCTTTTCACTATCTAGTGACTGAGTTTCTTTCTCCATAAGGGAATGGGACAATCCTAAGATACATTGCAACAGTCGTGGTCATCATTTAAACTGTTCAGTAAGTCTAGCCAGTTGCTTGAATGGGTCGTCGTCATGCTTGACTCGAAATCCACCCAAAAGTGTGAAGATCCGGGAAAAGACAAAGTCTCAACAAACGTCTCATTTCAGGAACACGGATTAAAGTGGGAAAGCTTGCTATATGAAGACATGCGGCTTCTATTTCTGAGAGCAAAACCGAATCAGACGAATCGTGACATTCGATTCATTGAGTGTTCAAGCACAGTAATGCAGTCAATGTTTAAACACAGGTCAAATGCAGTTCCGAAGAATCGGTTTGGTAAATTTAAGCACTAGATAGTTGCAGAAACAAAGAAAGGGATAGAAACAACCCAAAGAGAGGTCTACTTTGAGCTGAAAAACAAATTGCTAAGCACAAGAGGAGATCAGGATTTCAGTTTTTGGCCCTAATCATGGCCATTATTTTAGCTCATAGATTGTAACTAATTGAATTCAGGGACTTACTGAAACTGGTCATTAAATGGACTAAATGAGTGTAATTGTATTGGTTATTTGTGCACTTTGTCTGTAGCTCCTCCTCAAGCTGTTGATGATTGTAAACAACAGCTAATAGGAAATCTTAATAATGGATGGATGGATGGATGGATGGATGGATGGATGGATGGATGGATGGAGAAAAAAAATCTTTCAACCTTCTGAATTGTGATGCAATTCAAAACAATATTCTGTACCGTGCTTATATTTGCACTGAGGCAGATTATATAGATGAAAGTTCACTCGACACCCATATTTCTGGAGGGAAGGGTTGTGATGGTGTACATGTCCCAGAGCCTCTGTATTTTGGTTCATGCTTGTGCTTGCCTCCCTTCAGCGCCTCTGGGGCCCACTCCGCTGTGTGTTGAATGTCAACATGTGCCGCAAAAATATGTTTCCCAGTATCAAAGGCATCCAAGGTCATTGAAGGATTAGCAAAAAGCCTTTTGACAGAGATTGCTGTAGCTAGGCCTTACTGTGACTTTCACTGCATTCTCATAGGGGTGTGGATTACCAGAAGTGTTCCTTTGAGTGTGGTTAGCGTTTGTAAAGCCAGTGAGGAAACAGTAAACAGGAATTAAAGGCGCTATAGTTATTTGTTATAGACTGTCTGGTAAAGCTACGGCTATGCATGTGTTGTACGTAAAAATGGCTCTGTAAACAGGATGGTTGAGTTTTTAAGTGTTATGGGAAATCCTTTCTGGGAATCTCTCTCTCTCTCTCTCTCTCTCTCTCTCTCTCTCTCTCTCTCTTGCTCGCTCTCACACACACACACACACACACACACACAAAACTAGTGCACATCAGTGTCATATACAAATTCATTCTCCACAATATGCACCTGCTACACTAACACCCATCACTTCAAACACAACATAAAGCAGAACACAAAGTTGACTTATTTTTCACATTGAACACTCTGCTCTTTGTAGGCCGCAGTGCCAGTCCTACTCAGCCTCCTGAGCTCTTCATGCCCTGCCCTGACTGGCTCTCAGTGCTGGCCAGTTCATTATTTTACTGTGCAGTAGGAAAAAAGCAGCATGACTGCATGTTTCCAAGTCCCACAGCCCTGGCTGTATGCACATTTGACCATTTTAATACAAACCACATTGTTCCACTTTGCCACTCCATAACTCTTCCCAGGAAAGAGAATCAGCGGGACGTTTCAGACACTGATTACTTTTTAATACCTGTAGAAAGGTTCACCACAGGCAGTAGGGGGGGCTGTTTAAATCACATCGTTATCCCTTTATGGTCCCAGGAATAAATTAAAAAATCCCTTGCTTCCCCCAGCTGTTGTGGTTTCCTGAAGTCATCCCTGTGGATCTTAACAAAGTGAGGTTGATGTTTCTATTAAGTGAGGAGGCTCTGCAGAAGGCCAGAGGAAATCACTTTCATAATGTCATCTGGGCCTTTGAACTGGGCTTCCATTCATGGAAATAATTGATATGACATTTGTTTTCGTAGTCCTCCTGGCGCACGCCTTAAATGCTGAACAGTCCAAGCGATTGAGTCTCAGTTCCCTCAAGGAAATGGACTTGCAGTTTGAATGCAAATACAATTTTTCACTTAGCTTGGCATTATATGGAGAATATCTTATATCGAATACAATTAGATGTTCTGATCTTTAAAACACATGTAAAAATGTGCAGCACAAAGCAAATGACATGAGCTTGAATCTGTCCAGAAATGTATTAGAAGTATTAGATATGATGAAAGAACCAGTTAAGATATAAGAGCTGAGGGAATCCGTATTGTATTTATCAGATGGACGACCACAGTGGGAGGTTGAAGCCAAGATCATTCGTGAGAAGAGTCAAGGGGTGAGTGAAATGATACTTCTTTAATTGTATAACAAAAGTATAATTAAGTATATAATGAAATTTTAATTTTCAATCAATAGAGATGATAATCAGTACTGGCTGAGATAACAACCGCAACGACAGCCCATATAATGTACATTTGGAATTGAACATGAAATACGCAGTAAAGAAAAGCTTACATAAACGTATATGGGTCCTGACTGATATTTCTGTTAAACACTGTGAGAATATTGATAAAATCACGGCTAAAAATGATATACGATCTTTAAAAAAGTATATATATATATATATTCTGACAATACCACAGCTTGGAATGTGTATGTATATATATACACATTCCAAGCTGTGGTATTGTCAGAACTTAGTGAAATAAATGAAAAGCCAAAATTATCCCCAAAAAAGACTAAATATTAACAAAGAATATCAGAGAAAGCAAAAGAAAAACTAAATAACAGACATTTTGTGTTGGATGTGTGTTTAGTCAAGCATTATAGTGGAAGTTCCACCATACCACAGCAAGAGCATCACCTCCGCAGCTCAGGTGCAGTTCTACGTGTGCAATGGGAAGCGGAAAAGGAGCCAATCACAACGATTCACCTACCTGTCAGGTACATCTCACACACACACATTCTACCTACTGTGATTACATGTGTTTGTCAAGTACTGAAACGTAGTGGATTGAATTATTGTAAGTGTTCCATCTGGATGTGAAAAACCGACTGCACTGCCTTAATTACAAACTACCTGGTCAAACATACATCCGATAACACAGCTTTTCTTTAACATGAAAGGACATATGGCTTTGTGACTTTAAGCTCAGGCTTGTTGTTGCGAGTGTCTTCCTTTTGCATCTTGGTATGTGTGGTTTGTTGGAGGGTTTCTCCAGCTAACCGTCATGCACCTGTTAACCACTCGACATTTAAGATGTTAAAACAACTCATGGAGTGTCAGTCTGTACGTTTGACACTGCCCCTTAAATAATACATCGGACAATTATTACAGTTGGGTCTTCATGGATCACAGTGAAGCTTAAAGAGCTTTTGGGGAGGCATAGAATAATGCGAAAATATATTGAGGCCAAAAATCATATGCGTATGATCCACACTGTTCCCCCAGCTCTCGTAGAGAGCTAACATAGATCATAAGTTGTGACTTGCAA
Source organism: Noturus placidus (assembly GCA_022414735.1). Classification (NCBI taxonomy): domain Eukaryota; kingdom Metazoa; phylum Chordata; class Actinopteri; order Siluriformes; family Ictaluridae; genus Noturus; species Noturus placidus. The sequence goes on along the minus strand of JAFFST010048097.1, from coordinate 79,423 downwards.
CAGATTTCGGTTGTAATATCTAAGAATTTCTAAACATCATCATTATTATATATTCTATTATTTTGCCCTGTTTTTTTTTTTTATTTTGGTAAAGGTATGACAGTAAGATATTAGAACAGTGCTAATCGACAGCCATTCACAGAATTAAGCGTTAATGAAGTCTTTCGTATGCGTGCGAGTGTACTCCGGCAGTATATCGCTTTGTTATTATTTTCCCAAGCTGACTCAAACCGAAAAACAGCGTTGGCGTAATTTAATCACACGTGAGCTTGTTTCTTTCTCCTTGCCGCGCACTGTTCTAACCTAACCTTGTACCACAGGAGAGAGAGACGCAGATACAGATAAAGAAAGAAAGTGAGAGAGGCCCAGCCTCCCGCCTACTTCCCCCGTTCCACAAACCACCCACTCGAAAGCAGACTTCCTGTTTTCCACACTTACCCGCCTAGCCTCAGCCAATCAGGTGTCAGCTTTGGGCAGTAAAAGCTCAGAGTGGGCTGTGGCGGCTTGTAGCTGTCATGGCAGCAGCCGGCTTTGGGTAGGGGTTGGGGGGTTAGGCCGATCTAGGTAAAAAGGCTTTGGGCGTGAAAGGTGAGCTTAGTACACACAAACATGCACATGCATTTTCTCATCAGCATAGTGAACTTGCGTACAGTGATCCAACCTTTCAGCATTAGAGAGGCAGTAGACTGGATTTGTGCTCCTATTTGGAGCATTGCTATAGGGCACAGAGCCCATCGCCTCTTTCGAACCTGACACTAGTTTATGTGGCACTCAAAACAGGCACCATATGCTCTCTCAGAACGGGCCCTGGGTAAAAATATCCCGCCGCATGAGGACGAAGGAAACGCCAGATTGGAAAATGGGTTACTGATCACTATGTGGCATCTGTTTTTTGGGACGGCTTGTCTGCATATGGTCTAGTGTTGGACTTGATGACTATGCCAACCTTCCTGCCATAAAAGCTTGTTCTGTGCTTAAGATTGCTTGAACAGAAATAAACAGATTTCTTCTATTTAAAATAAAAGTAGATCGTAGTAGTAAAAAAAATTAAGTAGATATTAGATTTTGAACTGAAGGTTTTGTCACTATTGTTGTTCAACTATCTTTACCTCTCTCGCTCTCTCTCTTTCCAGTTCTGGTTAAACAGGAGCACCGAGATGATTTGGACCCCCCTGCCATGTCTCCAATGCCCATGCCCCATGCGCATGCCGTTGGCCTGGTTCATTCTCCAGTCCTGCCCTCCCCGGACCACTCACATTCACAGGACGGGCTTCTGCCAGGCCCCCCACATGGCCTGGCACCCTCCCTGCACCCTCTCCAGACAACCTGCACTCCTCTTCAGTCACCTACCTTCTCTCACCTGCCTCACCTCCAGGCCCGAGGTCTTCACCCACCTCCCGAATGCCAGATGCCCTTCCATCCAGGCAGTATGCTCCCCTCCAGGCCGACCTACTCCCCGCTCCAGCACAATCTACCCTTTAATGGCCAAGCCAGTCTACCTGGAGCCAGCTCTCAGGCCTACGAGCGTGTGCCCTTCCAGCCTGAGCCACCCGGGTGCCACTCTTTGGGAATGGGCATGGTGTATGGCTCACCAGTTTCAGCTCCTGCCTCTGGAACCGGACCCTCAAGCCCGAGCCACTCTTCTCCTCAACTCCACTCTTTGGGCTATCACTGTGCCACCCCAGCTCAGGTGACCTCGCCCACTCACTCCCTCGTTCAACCTGGAATGCACCTCCAGCGCTCGCTCGGCTACCATCCGGCCGGGCAACGTTCGGCCTCATGCCCGACGCCCTCCAGCGCCCCTGCCCGAATGGTACCCCTGCCCCACTCGGGTCCATCCTCTCCTCAGCTGCACTCACTGCCCTACCAGTCACCCACCTCGTCTTCTCCTGCCAGCAGCCCTCTCGGTGCCCAGCTCTCACCCCAGGCCAATAGCCCCGTCATGACAGGGATTCCCACTGCAGGACCCATGGTGCATCCGCTGGCACCACAGCAAGACCCATTTACCAGCGAAGGAGAGCGGGTGAACATCAAGCAAGAACCCGAGGACAGAGAGCTCACATTCCGCTCTATAGGCCTGCAGGATATTACACTGGATGATGGTGAGTGCTAATGCTTCCTTCTTTCAGTCTCCTTCTTTTAGTGCAAGGGTGTCAAACGTACAGGACGTGCTGGATAAAGGTTTCAATCCGACCCCACGAAATGTATTTAGTGTCTGTGTGGAATGTAAATTAATAGAAAGATGTCATGTTCTTCCATTAGGGGAGTGAGCGAGCAGTAAACTCAGTGCCATTTCAGATCCACAATGCCACATGGAACAAAACATGGAAAAGTTCAAGAAGGTGAAGACTTAGGCGAGGCACTATACATTTGTTCTTGCAGTCTGTTCATCTGTATTGCTGGTGATGCACTATGTTCAGTCCTTTTCTGCATTGATGGTGATGTGTTATTGGTCTACTAAATTTCACTTTTGGTCCAGCCCACACTGGACTAAGCGTAATGTGCCTTCTAACCTAAAACGGGCCTCATGTAAACTCAGAGATCTCTTCCTTCCATTATTTGTCTCTGTTTTTTGGACTTGTCTACGCCAAACCAGGATCAGCACTACCTCCATGCCGAGAGATTGTATTTCCCCTAGCGTAATGAGATTAACTGATAATTTGCTACAATGTAAACTTGCTTTATTCTGTCAGTAGCCCCACATCAGTTGCTGATGGGTGTTAATTAATCTTGCCAGAGCACAGAAGGAAATAGCAGAGGCTAATTCCTTACTTCTTCATAAGCTGGACATTGATGGGATCTGAAATATGATTGACAGTCTTGGTAATGAAATCTCTGTGCATGTGCGTGACTGCTTGCACTCGTATGTTGTGCATGGGTCCCCAAGGCTCTAGAAGACCAGCTGGTCAGTAAATTCCTAATGCAATAAACAATCTCAGTAACAAGCACTATCATTCATAGCTAATCCTCATTAGCGTTATTACGAGACTTATTAGAGCAGGCGTTTAGCTTCGTAGAGAGAGGATGAGAAAAAACAGGGTGTGTTTTCGAGTTCATTGCGACACGTTTCAGCTATGTTCAACATTTAAGGTGCTTGTTTGTTGTTGGTACATATGATCAGCATTGTGTAACATAATGCACTAGAGCTAAATGGTGTTACAATTTATTTGCATTTTCTCATGTGCCGTCAAAGCGCAAACGTATCCTTTTCATTAGTATGCCAATTGAGATTTGTAAGTTCTAAGTTCTAAAATTGAATTTGTGATTTATTATTCTCATTTTATGCCATGCAAGTTTCATAATGAAGTGTTCAGGAAGACAGCAGCGTGTTAAAGAGCAACCAATCTAACAGGAACAGTGAGTGAGCATAACCTAAATGTGTGTGTGTGTGTGTGTGTGTGTGTGTGTGTGTGTGTGTGTGTGTGTAGACACAGTTTTACAATCAATCCAAACCCCCAGACGCAGTGGTGTCAAACACACACACTGTAATCAAATTGAAATACGGATATACGTCATTTTGTATTTATTATTCGCAACAAATCCTACACACGTTCACCCTTACGCTCTCAGCATTTTCTCAGCCTCTGTTTCCGTGGATTTTTCTCAACCTATTCTGATTGAGATACTTGCTCAACATGTTCTCACTGACTTTTTGGACACTGCATAATTTTTATTTATTTTTCTTAAAGCATAAGATCATGCAGATACAGGTCAAGAGCTTCAGGTAATGTTCACATCAAACATCAGAATGTGGAAAACAATTTAGATTTCTGTGACTTTAACCATGGCTTGGTTGTTGGTGCCAGGTGGGCTGTTTTGAGTATTTCAGAAACTGCTGATCTCCCGGGAATTTCACCCACATCGATCTCTAGAGTTTACCCAGAATGGTGTGGGGGGGGGGAAAGCCGAAGAAGAAAAACCATCCTGTGAGCAGAGGCTCTGCAGATTTAAACACCTTGTTGATGAGAGAGGTCAGAGGAGAATGGCCAGACCGGTCTGAACTGACAGGAAGTCTATAGTAACTCAAATAAGCAACTCTTTACCACCGTTATGAGCAGAAAATCATTTCAGAACTCACATCAAACATTGAGGTGGATGGGCTACAACGACAGAAGACCACATCAGGTTCAGTTTGGGTGAGTCTGTGCCCATGATACTGTACCTGATCTGTACCTCAGATTACTGTTCTTAGCTGACAGGACTGTAACTTAATGTGGTCTTCTGCTGTCGTAGCTCTTCCACCTCAAGGTTCGATGTTTTGTGCATGCTGAGATGCTTTTCTGTTCACCACGAGTGATTATATATCCTTCCTGGCCATTTTCCTCTGACCTCTCGTATCAACAAACCCTTTCCACCCACAGAACTGTCACACACTCTGTGTTTTTTTGTTTTTCGCACCATTCTGTGTGAATTCTAGAGACTGTTCGTCTGTGGAAATCCCAGAAGATCAGCAGTTTCGAAAATACTCAAACCAGTCACGGTGATCACAATTGTCCTTCATTCTGATGTTTTGATGTGAACATTTCCTGAAGCTCTTGACCTGTATCTACATGGCTGATGCACGAATGGAACAGGTGTACCTAATAAAGTGGACGGTGAGTGTGTGTACCATCAGTATTGATGCATTTTTACAAACGCGGAATGCAAAACAGTTACATTCTGCTGAACTGTAGAAACTTTTTTTTGTATCCCAATAGAGTTTTTAAATATGTTGACATCATTTGTAGCTAATTATACACAAACTATCAGCTAGCCTTAGACCTTATTTATACTATATTATACTAATATACTTTGTAATGCAAAGCGGTCAATTAGCCGTGTAACTATAATCACCAAATAAAAACTCAGACATTTGTACTGTCAGTAAAAAGAGAATTATAAAATGGTGAACCTGCAGCCTGTTGGTCACAAACCCCACGGTGTGAAGCCAGATGAAGTTTAATGCTGCTTTCTGGAGGCACTTCATCATCCCTCCATCTTTAGGCACAGGCCCAGGCACACACATAAACACAGAGACCGCTAGCTATAAATAGTGTTGTGTAGATTTCTGTCCATGTAATGCTTTTTCTGAAGCTGTCTTGTGATCTGTTTCGACTTTAAGGAGGTCAGAGCGGCTCTGGAAATAGACCACAGCTCCAATCAGTGAGACGATTTCACCGTATCAGTCTCTCTCTGTTTGCTCCTCTCGCTCTCTCATGTATGTCTCCTTTTCTATTTTTCTCTTCCCCGACTTCCCCAACCACCTGGGTCTCTCTCTCTCGCTATCTCTCTCTCTCTCTCTCTTTCTCTCTCGCTCTCTCTCATTCTCTCTCTCTCTTTCTCGCTCTCTCGCTCTCTCTCTCTCTCTCTTGCTCTCTTTCTCTCTCTCTCGCTCTCTCTTTCTCACTCTCTGTCTCGCGCTCTCGCTCTCTCTCGCTCTCTCTCTCTCTCTCTCTCTCTCTCTCTCACATGCCATGAATCACTGTTTTACGGTTGATATAACTGACGCATTTGTGACTTTCGGTAGGGTAACACAAAGACTTTTTGTATTATTCAGATAGACTACTGGTTGTGTTCTTAATCAGAGTTTTCCCCTGTTTAAATGATCTTCACCACTTCCATTTTATTCATGACATTTTACTAGAACAGTGCTGCTCAAGCATGTTTTTTGGCCCCGTTGGATGGGCCACTCTTTTGTTCTTTCATAACGCAATTAAACCAAGCCATTAAGACCACCAGAAGCCTGGTTTTGGTGTGTTTTTTGAGCAGGAAGAGGGCACAAATGTAGACCATAAGGGGCCCAAGCACCAAACTGGGAAACTATGCACTAGGGTTTCATTTGGGCTTATTATTTCATTATCCATCCATCCATCTTCAACCGCTTACTCCTTATTATTTCATTTTGGTACATATTTAAAGACTATTCCTTTTAAATATATATATATATATATATATATATATAAATGTCTATGATATTATTTCACTCCTTTGTTGATAGGAAAATTTACATACATATTAAGGATGAAGTTCTAAATTGCAAAATTGTCATCCAGGACACAGTCGTTTGTAATAACTGATAACAAATAGTTATTTAGCATTATCTCTACAGTGTGTATGCTATTTATATTTTAGAGTAAACCAGTTTAATTTAACTGGTAGCACCCTGAGGTAACAGCACGGCTCAAGGTGTTTTATTCCTCTTAGACCACTTTTTTTTGTTTAATTAATTTTTTTTTTTAAGAATTATATTTAATAATGTTTATCTATTTAATATTATAGAATGACAGCGAAGCAAGTTAGTTCCTGTTGTCATTTGTGTCATAGCAGGTATACACAGGTGTACGCTGTTCTCTCACCAAACGCCCTTTTCTTTTCGCCTCAAAGTTTAAAAAAAAAAATAATAATAATAATAATAAAAATGTAAAATATGTATTGTGGCTTGTCCTGTCTCAGGAAGCGTCGATTTACAGTGTTACAAACCTCTGACAGGCGAGACTCCGTCGATAAATGTTAATTAAACATGTCCTTACAGAGGATGTCATCATCATTGATTACACACGCTTTAAACTCAGCTTAAAGTGGAGCATCTAGTGTTTGTACTATAAACAATCGTGTATAAGAACAGGAGTATTAATATAAACCTTGCTGCTGGAACTACTGTAAAACCTGCAGTCATCACTACCATCTGACCAATCAGAATCAAGCATTCAACAGCATTATGGTTTAAGTGTATTGGTAAATGTGTATATAAATATATTTAGACACGTTGTGGTGCGTCTGCCATAAAAAGCAGGACGGTTGAAGATTATGTATAATTTTGTACAGATTTTTTTCAATATCTATGACATTATAAATAAATATGCTAAGAACAAAATCTAGGTTTACTAAATGTGTAAATGTCCCACTGTGTATATGTCCTGGGATGTTGGGTATTTTAGGTCCACTGATATTTTATTTGTTTTTCTCCCGAGCTTGAAGTGTAGCGCAGTTGTAAGTGCTAAGTGCACGGGTTCTCTTGCACCGTGTTGAGGAAACATGTGGAGATAATCTGTTCCCTGTAGCATGACGACATCAATGTGTGCCAGCTCACACTGCCATGGGAGACTGCACTGGCTCATGTACAGTATGACAGAGAAGTTGGTGGGTGTGGATGTGTATGGGTGTGTGTGCCTGTCTGTCTGACTGTCTGTCTGTCTGTCTGTGTGTGAGTGTTTGTGTCAGATTTTGCCAATTTTGTGCATGCTTGAGTGTCTGTTGCTGTTGGCATATACACACATCTGGGGTTTTTTTTTTTTTTTCATATCTAGTTTAGATTTTCAAAATAGTCACCTTTTGCCTTTATCAGCTTAGTGAATGTTTGGGATTTTCTCCATCTGCTTTATAAGGTTAGATGTTAGCTGAGAAGAGTCTAATAAGAGTCTTAACACCTTGACTGCTTTTCCTTCACACTCTGGTCGGGTTTAAAACAGGATTTAATCAGGTGTATCCAGATGGTTTGAGTGGTGAGGACAAAATGTCCCAATAAGGGTAGAAATATCTGATGGGTTTTTTGTCATTTTCTGACCAGTGATTAGTTGTGTAGACCATTAAAAGTTTATACCATTGAAAGTCCTCTCAAGGATAGCAAGACAAGCGTGTGTGTGTGTGTGTGTGTGTGTGTGTGTGTGTGTGTGTGTGTGTGTGTGTGTGTGTGTAAGATGGTTCAGGCTCTATACCAGAATCTCTAAGCAGAAGGTAAGGAGGGAGGAGTTATACAGTGATGGACAGATGGCAGAACGCAGGGAACCGTACACACACACATGCGCGCACTTACTATCTACCTAAGCAGACTGTGTGTGTGTGTGTGTGCACGCATCACATGGACATAAGGCATGAGTGAAGCTGCCTTATTTGCTCTCATGGAGTTGGATGATGCTGTGAACAGAAGGATGAGCGTATGCTAGGTCATTCTTTCTCTTCGCCTCTCTTCTCTTCTCTTCGTCTTTATCTATACACTCTCACACATGCATCTTGTCACTTTGCATTCAATTATTCTGAGCAGATAGCTGCCATAGTTTTATGTAGGCAACAGGAACGTGTTCTCAATCACAGCTTCCGGCCTGTGTTTTCCGAATTCTTGAGAGAAA
>JAFFST010048097.1:47218-68134 GCA_022414735.1 Noturus placidus | reverse complement strand
TGACAAACATGCAAAGGAACAGGAAATGAGGAAGGGGGCAAACACTTTTTCACACCACTGTATGTGGTCTTGTGGATTAAGAATGAGGCATTGTTCACTGGCATGTTCATATTCTGCAAAGAAATAATAATAATAATAATAATAATAATAATAATAATAATAATAATAACATGTAGTGAAAATATCAGATGATGTATCTAAGTTTTCCCATCATAAGAGTTATTACATTATTAAGCCTATTTCTAGACTTTTATTTTAAGTTTCAATTTGTCTTGCTCTATTTTCAGATCGTTGTCCTTATTTCTAAAAATGAATGCCTGAAACGAGCTAAATTTTCTGTAATGAGAACAAGACAGCTTCAGACTTATGATCAGTAAATATAGGTTGTTGGGGTTTTTTTTAAATATGTAAAAAAAAAAAAAAAAAAAAAAACCTATATTCCAGATATTGTCACTTGCTAGTATATTTCTCAGCAGGTTTTTCGCTGATATGCCGACGATGCGCTCTTGGCAGGAAACTGATTCAGATTGGGTTTTGCTTGTCTTCGCCGCGTAGACGTTGTTTGCTTTGGACGAGTCTATTTGTAATCGTTTGTAATAAAGCAGAATTTTTATGCGGATTAAATACCAAGGTCGTGTAAAAGTCAGGTGCTTCGTGAGCAAGTTGGCTTAATAAAACACCAGCAAGCGTGGTACAGAATCAAAATGAGTTTACACGATGACTCGTCGAATGAGTCAGTTCTCTTTGGTTGCTTTATTAACATATTTAAGTACTTTGAGAGGTACAGGTGAGAATCGAGCAGTGAGACAGGGACTCAGTGATGGTAGTGGGGTGCATGGTGGGGCCAGTGACTCCTCTAACGCCCATAGGAGGAGTGAATCATTTCCTGGACCATGAGATGGGAAATCCACTGATGAATCAGTGATCCAACTTATTACTAAATACGCATCAACCTTCGCATTCTTCCACGCCGAATTAACATTCATTTCATTCTATTTCGCTGTATGACGCTTAACACTGACCTTTTTCTGTTTTGATTTTATCTTCTGTAGTTTTGTATCTGTTCCGAAGTGTTTTCATGACCTCATAATTACTATACAGTACTTTTTACATACTTTACGAGCATACGGTGTATCACAGGACATTTCCTTGTGATTTATGGTACATACGCTAATTGTACCTTTAATTAGCTTTTAGAGTATTTTAAAGTCGGGCTTGGTGGTATAACAGACATCAATAATGATCCTTGATGATATTTCTAAAATACATGACATGTATCACAGTGCAAAGGTTTGCTAATGAACCTCCAGAAAAACTCAAAGTTGATATTTGTGCTGAATTTTGTTGGCATTTAAGCAAAGCATTACCGTTAACCCTTAGTAGTCATAAATTCCCCCATCTAACGCTCATCAGGATGTGCCACATGGTTGTAGCCCTGAAGAAGCCATCTTAGTGGTCAGTGCGGCTCGGTTGAAGCGTCACTCACCCTTTGCAGCCAATGCCGTCGCACATACATCCACTGATTCACATCCAGAGCGTCCCTGATATTGAGCTGTCATTTATCGCCCGCTTTACAAGTTTCAGTCTGGCAGTTGCATGTATATAGAGTGTGTTCGGTGTTACTGTGTGTATTTGCAAAATAGGGGTGTCCCCCTGCAGTCCTCCAAAGAGGATCCCCTCTTTCTGAGAGTGACTTAAAGCTGGGTGGGACATGTGAGAGAAGTTCTAGATGAATCACGCTTTCTTACATGTGGGGAAAGCGAACGCTGAAATGTATTCTGACATCCTTCAGCGTGGCAGCAGAACACCAACTTCCCGTATTTGAGTGAGTCATACAAATCTGCAGGCTGTGTGTCTTCGGCGTAATATTTATAACGGTGCACTTTAACCGGGAGACATCTAAACAATACAGCTCGCAACATGTATACCCGTGGCATCAGAAAGAGGCTACTGAACCGTTTTAGTCTGTGTGGATGGGGCGCAAACATTCATGTCCACACCAGGTTATGAATAACTGAAAGGTTTAAACTTGTGGGGACTTTTGCCTTTTCCTTGTATTAAAATTATTGTTTTAAAAAAAAAAGGTAAACTGAAACTGACTAATGCTTTGCTTTTAGTTTTTAGCTTTTAGTTACTGTGGTTAAGGTTAGGGTTAGATATATATATATATATATATATATATATATATATATATATATATATACGCACGCCTAGGCAAAAGTATAAAATGGGCCATGGTCAAAATGGTAAAATATTAAGCTTTTAATGGTCTTCAAAACAAATCATTAGTCAGGAAATGAGCAAGAATTAAACAAAGAGATAAATGAACTTAGCGAGGGATTGCTTTTCCTTTTTGATATCTTTAAATGTTTAAGCCTTGGGGATAAACTTACAGACAGCTTTTTATTTTTATTTATTCATTTTTACATTTTACATTCATTGTAATTTTCATTTTGGACACCCAGCCAAGTGTTAGTTTGAATTTTACATCAAACATTTTAATCATCATCATCGCGTACTAGAAGACTATATAAGTGAATTCCCCTGTTTCTAGCAACAGTCCAATGCAACAAAAATAAACGTGTAAATGGTGGCACAGGACGTCTCAGGAGTGCATTTGTTTCATTCTTGCTCATTTTCTGACCAATGATTAGTTGTTAAGACCATGAAAAGCTTAATATTTTGGGCTATGTATATGTATATTGGGTATGTATATGTATATTGACAATGTACAATGGTACATTGTCTCAAAGCAGCTTTACAGAAATATCATTTTTTGTTTTTTTTACATTTACAAGCGACTTACTAATGAGATCACATTCACACACCAATGGTAGCAGAGCTGCCAGCTTTCCATTGGGGGCAACTTAGGGTTCAGTGTCTTGCCCAAGGACACTTCGGCATGTGGAGTCACCCGGGCCGGGATTCGAACCGCCAGCCCCACGGTTAGTGGATTAGTGGACAACCCGCTCTACCGACTGAGCCACAGCCGCCCAAATAATGTCAGTTGAACGTCCTCACAAGGACAGTGAGATGTTTGTGTTTAAAGAAATGGAAAAAACTTAGAGGAGGAAAGCCTGTGTTTGGGCAGAAAGTGTAATTTCCTTTTCATTAAAGAAACAGCAATATGTAGGTTTATCAGACTTTCATACTGACTCTTTCCAACTGACCCATTTCCAAATGTAGAACCCTGAGTACTTTGATCCAGCAGCTACTTCTCCACATCGAGTCACTCTAATAAAATAAAGCTTCATCATTTTTATCACATTTAGCCACTAATAGATTCATTCTTAATAGAAGTTCTTTAATCATTTATGAATTGAAGTAATGTATATTTATATGTAACAGAGAAATTTGAAACCTCTATTCTGTTTACTAATTGCTTAATATTCTGCCGTGATCTTGATCTGATTAACGATTATCTATATAACACTTTTATACACTTTTTAAACTCTTAAAGAATCTTATCAACGATCAGAGTAAACAAAAATACAAATGAATGATCAAACCCTCTTCCTTCGCTCGACAGTCCTCTGGGGTGGCAGATTTGTGTGCGAGATGTCTCCTTTATTTATTTATTTTTTTTAATTACTTTTTTAATTTTATTTTATAGAACATATATATATATATATATATATATATATATATATATATATACACACACACACACACACACACATTTATTTATATATAAATCAAGCCACATGTTAATTTCTATCAGCAAAATAAGTATTAGTATTTTTTGTCATTCAAGCTTTATGCTAAGCTGCTTTGTTGTTGTTGTTGTTGTTGTTGTTTCCCTCACACTTTGTAACCAGAATTGTAACCAGCACTGTAACACCATTTGATGCACATAAATAGGTTAATATTTTCTGGATTATTACATCATTCACATGTTCAACATTTACTAAGAAATTAAATCATCATCGCTTATCTAACTGTGCAAAAGTCTTTATAATTTTTTTTTTAGAAATATATCAATATTATTATATATCATTGAATGCTTTATGTTCCTTTTTACTGAGCGATTAAATGTTTCAGACAGTGAATTATATGAAGTAATGCAGCACTTCTCAGGTAATAGCTGCTGAAACAAAACGTTCTAGAACTATGTCAAGGTTTTCAAGACAGAAGGTGGACATGCTTAACGTTGATTTGGATCATTTTATTCCTGTTCCTTGTAGTCATATGCAGACGTTCATTTCATTTCTTTCAATTTGATGCCTAAGACTTTAAACGTTTATACGGTGTACTGTATATCTGAAGAAAAATGCCCGTAACTGCAGCAGTAAAAGTGATTCAATGTGTCCATGCGTCACAGTTGAGGTATATAATGTATTCAACTGGAGCTTTTCATTGTGTATATATATATATATATATATATATATATATATATATATATATAGGTTGAAATGTTGTGTGCAGTTGCTTCTTGCGTTCAATACTCTGTCTATGAATTTGAGAAGGATGCTGTACTCTCCCATGGACTGCAGCGTTATTACACCCACTCATCTAGACCTAAAATCCATGCGTGTGGTTTGTAACATCTCCTACACCCTGCTCACAACTCCTACATCTCCGAAAGTGCTGAGTTGCCTGTGTGTGCACGCCATTCCTTTTGCTTAGGTACAGAGAGATGAATGCAGCGCTGTGTGTGTGTGTGTGTGTGTGTGTGTGTGTTTAGGAGACAGACACATTTAGCACAAGTCTTGACGGGCAGGTCTGTACATGTGAGAAGCTCTTTTACCAGAGGAAGAGACACACGCCTACACGAACAGGATGATCTGAAGCAGCGGCCCGGCATTTTTAAGAAGTCACAAACCTCTACAAAAAAAAGGGGGGGGGGGGACAACACCCACCAACAATAAGATAAAAGACTAAATAACAACACATCCTGTAGATCTGAACACCACTAAATTAAGTCACCTTTGACATTTAGAAGGGTTTTAAGATCACAGGTTAAACAGAAGTTGTGCGCATCGAATGCTTGTTCGGTAAAGTGAAGTTTGACGTGCGCGGATTAAACTTGCAGCTTTTCTCTGTAAGCGTGCTTCCTTCCATGTTACTGCTTTTTAAAAGTCTCTAAAGTATTTGATAGATTTTACAAAACCAGGCAAAAACACAGTCCAGAAGTTTAAGACCAGTAATCAATTTTGTATTCTTTTCTAATTTAATACATATACAGTAGCGCACAGTGAAATTCTTTTCTTTACGTACCTCAGCATGTTAGGAAGTTGGGGTCAGAGTGCAGGGTCAGCCATGATACAGTGCCCCCTGGAGCAGAGAGGGTTAAGGGCCTTGCTCGAGGGCCCAACAGTGGCAGCTTAGCAGTGCTGGGGCTTGAGCTCCAGACCTTCTGATCAATAACCCAGAGCCTTAACAGCCGGGCCAATAAAATCCATCAGAGCATTTCAGAGGAAAAGACACAAGGAAAAGCTGACGTTTTGGAGAGAACACGATCATAATCGCATATTTGCTTAAATAGTGAAGTAGAATCTTGGAGATATTGGGCATTTCGTTTCTTTGTCTTCAATTGTTCAAAATTCTAAAGCTTTGAATACAAAAGAAATAAATAAACAGATCCTTCATGTGCGCTCAGAACCCTCCTGTATTATCACAACTATGTGACGATTTCCCAAAGTAAGAACACTTATGTGACCTTTTCTTCAGCTTCTCCATATTTTGTAATTATTCCTCTTTTTAAGAACTTTTTAAAGCCGTGTTCGCATCTGTGGCCTTGAGGGGCAGTACCGGAGTGAGAGACAGACAAGCTTAAAAGTTCGTGGTACTTGGTTTTACTCTGCCTACTGTGGAGAATTGAGCTCTTCAGATCGATCGATCCTTGTTTCGTTCTCCTTTCTTGTCTGTCCTCCTGTAGGTAATAATGGTTATTGTACAGTTACATCATTGAATGACTGTATGTCTGTAGTCTTGAGAGAACACCCACTGATACACCCGATGTGTCTGAGACAGTGGGGACGTGTGGTGACGTGGGTTGGCCAATAGCATGTGGAGAAAGTTGGCTCGGCCAATCGAACATTTGGCGGAAAACGGCTTCGGTTTCACTGTAACAATGAAGCCTTAGTATGAGTCCTGCCAAAAAACTGACCCCATGTTGGGCTACATGCTGATTTATTTATTTAATATCTGTCATCCAGTCTGCCAAGGTAATTACTCCACTCACTTCAGTGCTGTTTGGGATATGGAACATATGTTTTAGCATTTATATTTATATTTACGCATGTACATCTGTCTGTCTTTTACATTGTTCACAAAAAACCGAGATGGTAGGATACTTGATACTCGTGTATGACTACGTGATGTGATTAAATTTGGCATCCTTGATACTCTCACTCTAAAATGTGCATGTTACAGCTGGACAGCTTGAGGCTAGGCTGCTACAAACCGCTGAATGGAATAGTTCTGCCTGACTTTCCATTTGCACCGAGTGCGTCACATACCAAAGTCTCGATTCGTTTAGGCTTTTCTTTTCTTTCCGTCTTCTTTTAAGAGTGTGGTATTGGTCTACCACGCTCCACTGGCACGCGTAACAGAGGTTCAGCATGGCTCAACACTGATCTCTGCTGGTGACGGCGTTGCACTGCGCTCACTGGTGATGGGAATCCCTGCGTTTCAGAGCTCATCGATAAGAGTCGACTCTTTCAGATCAAAAAAATGATTCGCTGCTAGAGGTCGACCGATAGAGGATTTTATCCATACCGATAACTAAAGTTGTGCAGTACCTGCCGATAACCGCTTACTCAATCGAGGTTGTTTTTGTTTGTTTTTTGTTTTTTTTCAAATTTAGTTTTTAAAATCGATACTGAATGAAAACGCTCAAAGTAAAATATTGCTGAACTTTATTACAAAAACAAACAGTACGGACTGTTCCCTGAAAATTTATTGTACTTTTTATAATGAAATAAATATGTAAATATTAATAGATATATGAACTACTAATAAATGTCCAAGTAAATTAAAGATATACTAAAAAGTAACACTCACTGAGACATCCAAAATGAAACCAAAATCACTCCAAATAACAACAATATTTGGACGTGATAGTTTTTATTTCGAGGCCGCTCTCGTACTGTATAATGACAGCCGGGGATTCTCAGCCGCTCCCGCAACGGACGCAACGGGGAAAACGGTCGGCGTGGATTTTTACCGATAATCAGCAAAACCGATCAATCAAAATCAGTCAGTGGACCTCTATACGTTACGCTTTTTTCCCCTCATGAGCGTTCCAGTAATTGGTCTTCTGTTCCTAACTAGGGCTGAAATCTTTTCATGAAATGGGGCAGTGGTGGTTCAGTGGTTAAAGGCTCTGGGTTACTGTGGGCGGCTGTGGCTCAGTCGGTAGAGCAGGTTGTCCACTAATCCACTAATCGTAGGGTTGGCGGTTCGATTCCCGGCCCGGATGACGCCACATGCCGAAGTGACCTTGGGCAAGACACTGAAGTTGCCCCCGATGGCAAGTTAGCACCTTGCATGGCAGCTCTGCTACCATTGATGTGAGTGTGGTGTGTGTGTGTGTGTGTGAATGGGTGAATGAGACACAGTGTAAAGCACTTTGGATAAAAGCGCTATATAAGTGCGCCATTTACTGATCAGAAGGTCAGGAGATCAAGCCCTTGGGCAAGGCCCACAACTGCTCAGTAGTATGAATGAGACAAATGTAAGTCACTCTGGATAAGTGCCATAAAATAATAATAATAAAAAAATGAATACATTTCAAACTTTGATTATTAAAATAATGTTAATTTGTGTTGTATTCAAGCATTTATCAAATCAGCCATAAACGTGTGTATTGAAAAATATAGTAAACACCTCTGCAGTAATGTTGTTGTTCTGCTGTGTCAGATTAGTCTCCATTTATGATCATAATTCCTATAGTTGACGACACACAATACACTGCAAGAATTGTGATACTACCTACTAGCATGTTGTTGTTGCATATCGCTATGCTGTCCAGTTGTGTAACTATATCCAGCACTGCACAAGTGCAAAATATAATAACAAGTCTCATTCCCAAGTCAAGTCAAGTCAAGTCAAGTCAAGTCGGTTTTTATGCTCATTCCTCTATACAGCTTGTATAGATTGGGATGAAATTTAGTTTCTCCAGTTAGTTAGTTTCTCTTTAGTTTCCACACAGAACAGTATGCAACACTGCATAAAGTGCAAATACACAACACTGTGAGACGAGCGCAGGACAATAAATACAAAGAACAATAAGTACACAGAAGCGTAAAGTTGAAACTCTAAAAAAAAATAAACTAAAAAAAAAAGTGACTACACAAAACAAGATGGCTCCTGATTACAGGGAAAACCATTTCAGTGTGAAAATTCAGTGTTTATTCCCAGCTTTTAAACCCAATTTATGCAGACTGACACTCTCGACTTTAATGGATGCACATAGGTGATGGCATTAGAGTAGCAGAGAAGGGATACATTCATAAGTTTAATATTTACATCCTGAATTTATATATTCAGGCTATAAAGCTGATTTATGACATTTCCATTGTTAAAAGGCACTATATAAATAGATATAAATTGAATTGAATGCATGAACAGTCATGACGTTTTTCCATTTTGTAGCTCAGACACATGCAATTCAGGCTTCATACTTCTGAGTGAAGTCGAATGCAGCATTAGTACTTAAAAGCAGAAGCGCGTCTCTATCAGCACTGCAGGTTTTAAACAAGATGTCTTTTGTTTTGTTTAAAAAGAGCCTGTGTTCGTGAAAGTAGTTTTAATGTGGATTAATATTGTCTTTACATATTTACAGTACTATATCGAGATTAAGATTGAAAAGCAACGATGTACTAGGGCTACATGCATGTTATACCCTAGTTCATAAATAGTAAATAAGAAAAATTAAATCCTGCATGAAGATGAAGACGACGTGTAGAAAAGGGCTCCAGAGTGGCGTAACAGAAAAGAGTTTGAGATATTAGCTCCGTTTACATGGACAACAATAATCCACTCTTAATCTGATTAAGAAGCTACCATGTGAACAGCAATTTTTAATTACCTTAAGTCTAATTAAAGGTCATAATCGAATTTAGCTCTAATCGAATTAAGACAGGTGGAGTACTCCTGTTTTAGTCGTATTATGGACGTGTAAACACCTTAATCACATTATGAACGTCGTGTGAGTTTTCACCGCATTTTGCGAAAGGACACGATCACACACGGAAGTTCTCCACATAAGAATTCAGCTGTGTCCCAAACTACATACTTTCCTACTGTAGACCTGTAGTGGGGAAAAATACATGTATCTCAGCTACTATATAGAAGATATGTACGCAGTTTGAGACGCAGCCCACGGCTTCAAGCAGTTGTTTATTAGCACGTACAGCATGACAAATAATTAACTGCACTTAAAGAGTTCGTAAAATTTTATAAAAAACACCCAAAACTGTATACGGTACCATAACGAAGACGACCTGTATGTTGATACAGGAAATTCTCGAGGAACGTTGGATAGCGTGGCGCGGTGACGTAATGATGCGGGCTGTTAATCTAATTATGATCTATAACATGAAAAATGTGAACATGACAGGAGAATTCTAAAAGCGACTCATGTAAACACCTTAATCTCATTATTATTACGGTCAATAATTAGATTACTGCTGTCCATGTAAACGCAGTCACTGTCAGAAGGTCGCAAGTCCTTGGCCAGTAGCTAAGGGTGCAAAATTAGTCCTAATCTCTCTCTACCCTGTCAATCAATCAGAGTGACACTAGCCAATCACTGGTGTACACGGAATACATGAGCTCACGGGGCAGAAGGCGCTTTCTGATAGCTGAAAATTATAATGTAAGATTGAGTCATGGGTCTTTCAATATAAATTTGTCTAATCTGATCTTTTTGTTCATATCACGCAGTCGTAATAAGCAAGCGGTCTGTGTGTACTCTCTAATCATACTTTGCTCTGTGTTTTGTATTGTTCTTTCCCCTTCTGCTGTAGTGAACGAGATCATCGGCAGAGACATGTCTCAGGCTCCGGGGGTTCATGGATCCTCAAGCACACTCGGTCACTCGTAGCCAAGTACCCACTACTCTCGTCTACACAGGAGCATGTCTGCTCGTCTCGACTCGAGGGACGCAGAGAGACACAGCGCTTCCATCCACAAGCATCCTTTCAAACGAGACCAGACCCAACCAGAGATGATCTACTGATGCTGACGTCCTTTCAACTAACCGAGCATCACACCTTTTAGAAACAGTTATAAAGAAGACGACGATCAAAGCGATCAAACAAAAACACGCAGGATAATTTCGGCAACAAATAATAATCACAGCACCTAGTTTGAACAGTTCGACTCCTTCTCGCTCAGCTTCTTCTCTCGTAGTAGTTCTCAGGCGCCTTTTTCTCTTTTTTTTGGGATCAGACATCTGATGTTAAGAGCAATCTATGCAGCCCAGTATGAATATGCAATACAAAAAAAAAAAAAAAAAAAACACACACAAAAAAAAATCCCACCACCCCAATGACCAAAATGTAGCATAATGTATGTAGATGCTTTGCTCTGGATTTTGGGTCAAATTGGATGGAAAATGGAATTCGAGAGGTATTTTGATCATGGCTGATGCAGCCTTGTGAAATAAGCGTGGTCTCAGCAGCGCCCCCTGGTGGACAAGCTGCTGATGTGCTCATGATATGCAACATTCCACACTTTTCTAGTGTCTTTGTTTTTTTTTTTTCATGAACAATTGATCGCCCTTTTTCCTCTTCAGGTTGAACAAATGCCTTATAAGCCTAACAGCTTGGATTGACTGAAAACATAGCTTTTAACTGAAACGTTATATTGTTATTTTTTTTTTTCTCCTTTTCTAGATTTTCTTCTTCATAAAGCTGAATTCTGTGCCGAGGACACAGTTCAAGTTCGTGTGTTTTGCATTTCAAGTTCTAATGTGCAGCAAGGGGTGTACTTTTTCCGAACGCGGCACACCCAAAACTCGATCTATATGGGAAATCTGTACCTCCGTAGAACGTTAAATTAAAATCGGAGCGTTTGAGACGTCGAGAGAATCGTATTGTAAGTGTGTTAGCTGATACTCCCGTGTGCCTTTTCCGTGGCCATATTGTCGTGGTTGAAAATGCTGCTTTCAGACTGTACAGGGGTTGTTTTGTTTTCCTATAGAAAGAGTGCATTCTGTGCTGTGATGAAAACTAACTCTAACCCTACGTTTATGCTCGCAAGTAACAGGCAATTCAGCTACGATGTCAGTAACGATAGCATCCCCTTTTTTTTTTACAATTCTATACAAATTAGCTAGAACGTTTTAAAGCAACAAATCCAAACAATTGGCTTGAACGACTCCTCAGAACAACTCTCTCGCACGCGTGGTCCGATGTTCTTCAGTTAGTCTTTCACAGCTTTACTTCCTACGTGGATTTCATTCCCATTTATGGTTTGATGCACAAAATCGTGGTCCTGGCCTATACAAACTCGTGAATTTTTATGAAGGAAAATACAGGAAGTAGCAGAGAGGCTTGTTGGATTTTCTTGCTTTGCTTTCACAATGATTAGTGCATTTGTGTGTAACTACCGTCTGTAGTTCGCTTGAGTAGCTACACATAGCTACTACAGTTTCTAATCAGAAGTAAACAAAAAACAAAGTCAACAACATCATCAGTATCAGTCGCTACAAGACAAACCACAAGCGACTTGGCACTTGCTAGCACACACGTAGTGTGAAACATGGTTATGGCTTTTTGCTAATCAGCTATCCTTGTTAGAACAAAGAAATCAAACTAATCTTTGTTGTCGTTGAAATCTCTCCTTACATTTCAATATTTTTTTCTACCAGCACTCCGTGTCGATGCTCGTCTGAAAAGAAAAAAAAAAAAAAAAAAGCGCTGTTTTGTTTAAGAAAAACTTTAAACGATGATTTATTTTTAATTTTGTTAATTCGGTCACATTTCGTCCGCCTTGTGGTCACTTCACATAGGACTAAAAATGTGCTGAGGAAAAAAAAAAACAGTGTGAAAGCAACCATATTGCATTTTGACAATCAATAGCTCAATGCTGCAATATATAAAGTTGTACCGTTAAAAAGAAACATTTTTCCCCACATTCACATCTAGTTTCATATTAGTAACCCAAAAAAAAAAAAACACTAGATCAAAGCATTGTAGATAATGATGGTACCATGTTTCCCCACTCGGAAATGAAATGAAATCAGTGTTTGAGGTTACTTATTGAAGCATGACACGAATGTCCGAAGGAAGTGGGACGTTACAGGGCAAGGACTCACATTTGCTTGGATGCTCGTCTCAAGTAATCGATTCATAGTGAACATTGGGTGCTATCTTTCTGTAAGAAATGTATTTTTAGCCTAGCTGTGTAGCTGAGGGTTTGATATAAATAAATCTGTATTTATTTAGAATTTGTATTGGATCCCTGCCTTAAAGGAAAAAAAATTGACAGTAATAAATATTGTGTATATTTTTCTATTTTAACGAAACTGGTACAGCTACTTAGTTTTCCATGTTCGGGTCTTTGAGACTTTGCGGTATTAATGACTTGTTATAAAGTGAAAACATCAAAAACAAACGGAATTTGGAAAGAAAATTTGCTATGCACTAAAACCTGCCTGATGCCTTTTGACAAAATAAACTATTTAAAAAAAAAAAAAAAAAAAAAAAAAAAAAAAAAAAAAAACGAAAAAGAAAACCTTGATGCCTCTAGACGTAGATGCTATAGAGCAGCATAAATGTAGACCCATATATGCCAGGTAGCTTTTTTCTCCATGTCAGAGCTCTCTGTGTTTGTACGTGTGTGTGTGTGTGTGTGTGTGTGTGTGTGTCAGCCTTGTAGAGGACTTGTGTTTGTAACATCTTAGCATTTGAAGATAACTTTTTTAAACCCTTTTCCAGTTTCAGCAGTGAGAAGGCACACGGATGCATTTAGGCTATGCAAAGACAGACAGCATCACATCAGCACAATATTTGGTATCAAAGAAAAATAGCAGATGTTTGTTTGCTAGCTCTTGTATATACGTGTGTGTGTGTGTGTGTGTGTGTTTACCGTAGTGACAAGTGACTTCAATGCCACTTTTGACTATTTAATTTAAACTATCAGATCTACAATAGGAACGCCTTAAACTTGTATTTGATACGGAGATGTTTGACCGTTTGGGTTTGATTTAGGAATAGCTTTTAAAACTCGTCTGTAGAAGGAGGGCAAAATGGAAAACCGGGAATACTGGGATGGAAACCCGTGCTCCCAACAAGAGTCTGCTTTTGTCCTGTTCTTCAAACCAAAGACCGAACAATGTGTTCCTGTTTTACAGACAGATGACAAACATAGACTCTAAAACTCTATTTTTGATACTTTGAAGAAGATGGAGGTCATTCCGAAATTTTTTTTTTTCCGTTTTGGAAGGAGGGGGTACTATATATAAAATAAGAAATATTCTACTATAACGTTTTGTAAAATAAAAGGGAAATACAGGTTTTGCTGCTGTTTACAGAGCCTTGTATTGTCATTTCATGTACATTTTGTATTTTAAACCTTTTTGTAATTTTTAAGACTGCAGTGCTTTTTTTTTTTTTTTGGAAATTATCCAAAGGGAATAAACTTGCATTATAGGCTCTTCTGATGTAGTGTATCAATAAAAAGATGGAAACATTAACAGACCATTACTTTTCCTCCAGTGAAAACATAAGTTGTGTATTCTACACTAATGATGAAGATTTCTGTATTGAGATGTATTTATTTATTATTATTATTGTTGTTTATAATGTCATTGTGTTAGTAACACTGGGGCATGGTAGTACTTATATATTCTATAATTACTAATAAACAAATATTATTAACTATTAATAATTTGCACAAAATTACACCATTGATTTAACCTAAAATCTACAAACACTACCCAACACTACTCGGTAATTGAATATCACCGTGATAAATTCATGTGATTGAAATGAGTCACAATCTTTTTAGATGATGTTCTCTGTTAATATTGCTTCAGCATCTTATTAGTGACTTCTCATCATTTCCTTAATAATTGAATGCTGTTTGCAGTTTTTCTTTAGGTTTTAGCCTGCGCATACAGCATTACTTAAAAAATCTGTAAATATACATAGCTTGATGTTATAAGAGCTTGTATAAGTAATATAAAATAGAAGTAGGGCTGTTAGCTCTTTGGAATTTTTTTGTGTTGTAATGACGCGGTTCGGCCACAAGGGGACAGAATAGTGCCATTTTCTTTTGATCACTTTTACTATATTACGTATTGAAGAGTAAATATTGCGTAAAACATTTTCAAGCAAACAGTATATACAGAAAGAGGTTTTTTTTTTTTTTAAACGTTTAGTGTTTAAAACGTTACCTGCATAATAGAGAACATTTCAAATCCAGAGCCGAGCTGCAGTTCATCAATCAGCCACACGATGGCAGACATTACACCAATTAAGAGAAGACTTATTGTTTTTACTTCTTTACTGTAGGTATACAGTGGACAAATCTACATACCACTGTTAAAATTGCAGGTTTTTGTGATGTTAAATATTAAACCAAGATAAATAAAATCTTCCCACCCTCAATGTAAATGTGAAACATTTTATGGAAAATTAGGGCGAGGGAGGTGTTACAATAACCCAGTAAATAACATTAAACCTAAATGAAGACCAGCTGTAGGATTTTCTTCACATCATCCAAGTTTCATCTGACTGCTGAAGCCAAAGCATGTACAGGTTCTCACCTGTGGGAAGGAATCACTCAGGAGAGGGGTACAAAATGTTTTTCCCCCCAAAACATTACATGCATCCTGGAACACCATAATGGCCATAATGAACAAGTGGAGAAAATGGAGCACCACAGTGATTTCACCAAGAACCTCTAAAAAGGACGAGACAAATAAATAAATAAAATAAAACTTACCAGGGAGGCTGTGAGGAGACCTACAGCAACATTAAAGGAGCTGCAGGAATATCTAACAAGATGTTGCACACGGATGGTCTCTCACCCAAATAGGCGAGTGGTGAAAAAAAAAAAATATATATATATATATATACCCCAAAGGTGCTTCATTATTATTCTTTAAGTATTCGTTTAGGGATGTACACTTATGCAACTAGATTATTGTAACTATTTCCGATTTTTTCCTAAAACATTTGATTGTTTTTCACTTAAGTTTGTATACTTCGTCATTTCACACTGAGGGTAGAAAAACTTGACCTGATTTAGCTTGGTTTCATTTCTCCACCCCCCAAATCACATAAACCGGTCATTTTAACTGGGCTGTGGACTTTTATCCATTGTAGGTGCTCCTTCACATTGCACACCTGCACCTTTGTCCCAAACCTGGTGGATTAACTTCCATGATACCACTTCCCCGCTTTAATCGAACCAAGAAATACATATAGACAATTATATCCTTTCACTTCAGCATTATACTCAAACAATAATGAGGTCTTATTGACGACCATCAAAAGAATTGAGAAGATGAAGGAATAAAACAAATCAACTGCCAGGTTTAGAAGATTATTCCACCTTAAGACACCACTTCTGGAACATTCTACAAAATGCCGAGCCTGATCTTCATGTGTCAAGTATTACCGTGACTACAGTTCAAAAGACTGAGAAACAAAAATCATTGTTCCACTATGATCATCTCAGATTCCAACACCCCCCCCCCCCCCCCCCCGAGTCTAACCTAATAATAAATAAAGCACATGCTCCTCTGTACACTGTATGGAACTCATTGTATAATAAGTAATCAGGTTTGAGATATTTCAGAATATTTTATTGTTTACATAAATTTTATAAATCTTTAGTTTTCATACAACTTTGTTTAAAAAAAAAAAAAAAAAAAAAAAAAAAAAAATTTCCTAAATGCCCACTCGGGGTGCCAGAAGCGCGTTGAGCTTTTTATAGTTGGTATTGAACTCCGTTTCATGTAGTAATGGCACAAAAAGGAGAAGAGTAAAGGGCACGGTGATGACCGAAGGCCTCTTGTAGTCACGTTAGAAAGATTACGAAAGAAAATCATCTCTCAGTAAGAAAGGCTGCAAAAGAAAGCGTGCAGATCAGACAAAAGCCACGACGGCTCATTTCTTGCATTAAATAAAACGGCTCTGTTCTGGATTCGATTCAACTAAGAATAAGTTCGAGCAGATAAAGGGCCACGCCCAGTCTCGCTTGTTATTACGATGCCAAAAAAAGAATGTTGCATGCAGCAGGTTGTCTACAGGCACCAGCTTGAAGCATAGATTGGCATTTTAGAAACTTGGACTTTCAGTGGTGGCATTAAACCGGCCTCAGTAGTATTCTTCATTCCTTTCTTGCAGGCTGTATGGCTTAGCCTTCGTATATTGCACTGCCTTTGAGTAAAAACACAGTGAATCCGCATTGCGGGATTTCTCCCGCAGGAAGAGCTGAAGTGATTTTGGCCTTAATGTTTAGGCTAGTCTGCATAAAGAACACAAAACTAAGAATATACATCATCAAGTCTTCCATATGCACACTGGAATACACAAGGAATTTTAACTATAGATGCATTTCATGTATAAATACATATATACATAGGAGTTTGTGTATTTCCATCATGCTAGCACCTCCACCAGCAGTAGCATGTTAGAAACGGCTCCCTGTGCGCCTGGGTAAGATCCGCATCGGGAGGGGGGAGAGAGGGAGAGAGAGAGAGAGAGAGAATCCGGGTGAAGTGCAGACCTCGCTCGTTCCTGGAGTCGGCTTCAAGTGGTGAGTGTTTAGCTCATTCGCAGCAGATCAGGCGGACACGGTGGCCAGAGAGGGGAAGGTTGGAGCGCTCGGCCACAGCACGCCTCGCAGACTCCTCGCTGGGAAAGGTGACGAGCGCCTCCCCGCTCCGCTGGCCACTCAGGTTATACAAGACGAGCACAGAGTCCGCCTGGAGCTGGGAAAGAATTAAAAAACACACAAACGTATCAGCTCACGCTGGTCCAGTACCGGATAGATTTACGATTTAAACACCACAAGAGCTTGATTTCTGTTCACAAACTGCAATCCTGGTCATAGAAAGAAGGAAAAATCAAAAGAGCCTCGAGGGACCCACAGGAAGGAAGAAAATCAAGGTTAGATTTGCTGTTGGTGCATTTTCAATCAAAGCTGCAGGAGTTAGGATCTATCCTAAGGAGAATAAAAATCAGGCTTGGGTTAGTGAGGACTGCAAAGATGTTAACAATCGCCAAACAGGAAAGTCCTTTTGCATTGAAAGAAGAAGGTTGATGTCCCCCCCCAAAAAAAAAAAAAAAAAAAAAAAAAAAAAAAAAAGCATCCGCACCCGATAGCAGAGCTGTCAATCAAACGTCAGTGTGCAGAGAGAAATTAGTCTTACTCAGGGTTAGACAAAAGAAAAAGAAAGGAAAAACCAAAGAGAGTTTAGACTGCAGGCAAACCTGTAAAATCAGAACCACAGATGAGGGAGACAGAAACAAACTACGGTTTAGTCCAGGGCTTCTTAACTCGCATCATCACCCGCGGCACTGCACAGTGTGAAGCTTTCTCTGATGTTCTGTTCACACCTCATCCAAATCACCAGCAAATCCCGTACAGCGCTTAACGAGCGTGTTGGGAGTAGGAAAATCTTCAAACTGTGTAAGGGCAGGGGGTCGGGATGACTAGAATTAAGAAGCCCTGGTTTAGCCCATGCACATCTGGAGCTGTCGGAGGCCTTACCTGGAGGAGCGCCCCCTACAGGCAGAGCCACTCTTTGGGCTGGACCAGAGCACGGGCCTGATCGCTCATTCCCATCAAACTGCAGTAATCCTCAGGAGCGTACTACAGCACAATAGCCCAGTGTCAGTGGCACAGCCTCATCACACACACAAACTTATCACATACACACGACTGAATCATGGCCAATCGGGTAAAACAATTGTACGGTACTGCAAGTCCTGCACCTGCCCACTGATGCAGTTATTTCTGGTTTCATCCAACTACCACATTTGCTAAATGAACTTAATTGTAATCATTTCAAATAATTATAATAAAAAAATAAAAAAGGAGATAAAGAAAAAAAAAAGGTTTCACTGCAACATTTAGACTACTAATTGATCTAGAACAAGCTTCAGACCCAATGCACATCAAAGTTGCCTTGGGAAAAGCCAAGTCATTTGAATAGGAAACAGAACACAAGGGACTGGTGTCTGGTTGTGAATAATTTAGTTTGCACCGAATTCATCTATATAAATTTGAACCCAGCGATTTCAAACCTTTAAAGTGAGAGCTGATACAAAATATTTTCTTTCAAGGAAATAAATAAATAAATTTAATTGGCTATGCACATTCTTCCTGTTCCTGGAAAAAAGAAATGCCAGTCACACTTAATTTTTGGGCTGACCCTAGTCCCAAAGCACACCCATCATTTACGGGTGTGTCCAACCTTATCTGCAAAGGGCCGGTGTGGGTGCAGGTTTTCATTCCAACCCGACAGGAGACACACCTCATTCCACCCGTTTAATCCGTTGATCTTGGCTTTCAATAGACTCAGGTGTGGCTCCTGCTTGCTTGGAATGAAAACCTGCACCCACACCGGCCCTTTCCGGATAAGATTGGACACCCCTGCTTGAAGATGACACACAATATGGTTGTAGCATAAAAACAAAATACATTGGGAAGTACAGAGTGAAGTAGGTAACTGTGCAGGAAAACTGCACAAAAAAAGTGTGTTTTTTTAATATCTGTACAAGTAGTTACAACGCCATAATCTGCTGCCTCCTCGCAATTCTGCTTGGGAAAGAGAAGAAGAAAAAAAAACCCACAACAAGCACTTCCTGAATTAAACCCTGAAGAAGGGGATGACAAAAACAAACAAAAAAAAAAAACCCCACCCACTTCCTGATTTAAATCCTGGGGGGGGGGAGAAAAAAATAAAATAAATAAATAAAAACAAACAAACCCCTTTTCCACAGAAGCACAGCAAAACAACTAAATCTAGAGACACATGCACACCCAAACATACAATCTTCCACTTCCAACTGCACCACATATACAAAGCATAGAGATAAGTACAAAAAATCTCACCCAATGGAAAAATTCTTCCCAAAGAGACCCCCACACACACACACACACACACACACACACACACATAGTGTCAGCCCCATCTGAGCAGCTAAAAGCACACACTGGGAGGGTTCAGCCAGGCGTTAAAGCTAAATTCGGTTCCCCCAACTCCTCCCACCCCACTCGTGATCTCTGGTCCTCAGATAGCCGAGACCCCAAGCAGAGAGCAGTGCGTTCCAGTGTGCGCGAGCTCTAAACGCACCCTCACCTTTTAGCTTAGGTCTGGGGAATGAAACTAATGTGGCACATCAGTTCCATTTATTTCACCCAACTATGTTACCAGGATGAAAAAGCACACAAACACCACAATCCCAAAATAAAACACCAGCCAGTTATCCCCCCCCTCACTCAACCGTCGGTCCACCCCACTCCTTAGGGCTGAAGTTCATACCATCAGTTGAAGACTCCGCCTACTTGGATGTCCGCCAATAAGGAGAAGGAAAGAAGCAAAAAATGGACACGGCAATGTAGCATTATTAATACGACCCGCACATAAAAGATTTATGCATACAAAATATGCTCACCTTGCTCCGTACATCACGTCTGTCTACAAATAAAGCTTAATTAATGCCACAAAGGTGAATAAAGAAAATAATTAAGCTCCCTGGACAAAAATTACAGCCTGAGCATCTGGATAAATACAGATGTAACTTCGTTTGACCAACAAACTGATCTGCTTTTATATCAAGATGTTGCCTTTTGTTCTTCATGTCCAAGTAGAACAACAGCTATGCCGCAGTTCCACTGTAGGATACCACAAGCCTTGGCCAATCTGACGGAGACATAAATTCATCAAACCTCAATCTAATAGAAACCATGGGATTATTTTCAACAGCAGGCGAGACTTGGACACGGCCCATAAACTGCAAAGGAGTATCCAAAAACTGCTGCTGTGCTCGTAAACACAGTCCTGTCCTCATCCCAGGATCCCACTCTTTACTCTACTATAACGCCATACTGTAAAGACAATGATTTATAACTTCACTATCTGGCGTCACACAGAAGAGCAAAAAGGGTTCCCTTTTGATGCTGGTTCCTCTCAAGGGTTCTTCATAATGTTGCCTCAGAATGCCCCCCCCACTTCCTTTCTTATGGCTTGTTCATCAGGGATCTAAATCGACATCCAGATTTCTATAAAGTTTGCGACTATGTCTAGTGTTAAAACCGCCACACAAATAAATTGCGAATTACACAAATTAACACAAACACAGGACACTGGTGGAATCTTCACTTATGAGGACTAAGGCAAGGGGAACTGTAATCAAGTATTAGGGAAGAAATAACATGCAGCTATTGTACATATTTTGTCCAGTGAGCTTAAATTTGAAGAGGAGCATGGAATAATACACACACACACACACACACACACACGTGTTCTACTCTACTACATACACCTACTTTGAAGCTATACCTCATTGGTGCTCATCAGGTCACCTTGTAAGTAAATCATTACCGAATGTAGCCCATGTGTTGCTATGTACAGTTTATCGGACCCCCTCTATTCTGTCTATAAGTATAAAGGGACACCACAGGACCACTACTGAAAAGACTGCTTACTGAGGGGTGGGTGGAAATCCGACACAGACACCCACCCTATGGTTTTACATGGTAGGTGTACCTAATAAACTGGAATCTCTAGAATTAATGATTTTAATTAATAACTAGGGGATTTCTCAATAACTACTGAATTGTCATGTGTGTAGATATCAGGACAAATGAATAAACATACAACATTATATACAGTCATGAGTTTACACTCTCCTTGCAGAACCTGCAAAATGTTAATATACAGTGGTCTGCAAAAGTTTGGGCAACCTTGTTTATTTCAATGATTTTCCTTCATAAATCGTT
>JAFFST010048097.1:24393-47198 GCA_022414735.1 Noturus placidus | reverse complement strand
ACACACACACACACACACACGTGTTCTACTCTACTACATACACCTACTTTGAAGCTATACCTCATTGGTGCTCATCAGGTCACCTTGTAAGTAAATCATTACCGAATGTAGCCCATGTGTTGCTATGTACAGTTTATCGGACCCCCTCTATTCTGTCTATAAGTATAAAGGGACACCACAGGACCACTACTGAAAAGACTGCTTACTGAGGGGTGGGTGGAAATCCGACACAGACACCCACCCTATGGTTTTACATGGTAGGTGTACCTAATAAACTGGAATCTCTAGAATTAATGATTTTAATTAATAACTAGGGGATTTCTCAATAACTACTGAATTGTCATGTGTGTAGATATCAGGACAAATGAATAAACATACAACATTATATACAGTCATGAGTTTACACTCTCCTTGCAGAACCTGCAAAATGTTAATATATGTATAGAATTTCTTTTTTTTTTTTTTTTTTTTTTAAAAAAAAAAAAAAAAAAAAAAAAAAAACCCACCACCACATAAGACCCCTATTACAAAAGGTGCAAACATTAACTGATGCTCAAGAAGGCATCACACTACATTAAGAGCCAGGGGGATGTAAACTTTTGAACAGGATTATTAGTCTAAATTGTTATGTCGTTTAAAATTATGTTAGTTTTTTTCTTTTTGATGACAAAATGATTTACACTGACCGTCCTGTTCAAAGTTTTACACCCCCCTGGCTCTTACTGTAGTTTGTTGCCTTCTTGAATATCAGCGAATGTTTGCACCTTTTATAAATAGTCATGTACGAGTCCCTCAGCGTGAAAAGATCACATCATATAGCCGTGGTTATAAAAGGGGCCAAATACGCAGAAGATGCTGGAAAACCAAATAAATGTGCAGGACCTGCAGAATTTCTCTTAAGAATAATATGCGAACTTCACAACTGCTTCATTTGTGTAAATTCCGTTATTATTGTGACTTTTTTACTATACGTAAACATCAGTTAGGTGAAATAGCTTATTCAGGGCAGTACTCAATACAATAAAAGAATGTAATGTTTATGATCCCTCTATTATTATTCTGCAGATTCTGCAAGGTGTATGCAAACCTCAACTGTATGCATTGTACATGTTTTCTATATGCACGTGTGTGTGTGTGTGTATAACCAATGCACCAATCACAGAGGACAAACAAGAACAAGCTGCACAGCATAACTATGAAAATTCTACGTGGGGGTGAGCTTCGAAATCAGAAAAATTGCCCTTTTTTCCCCACTTGTGCAAAGCGAAAAGCCTCTTACCTGGTAACCCTGGAAGAAGCTGAGGATGTCTTTAACCCCGGCGTTATAAGGCAGTCCCTGCATGCGCACCAGAGCGCCATGCTGAGGCAGAAGAGCAGGAGAAGGCTGTGCTGCTAGTGAGCCTGGAGGAGCTGCAAAATAACTCAATGTGGATGGGGACACTGGAGGACTGAGAGCAAAAGAGTGTAAAAAAAAAAATTATACATTTATGAAAAACAGACCGTCTTGGCATGAATAGATTTCACAGAAATATCAAGGAATACAGGCTTACGGAGTACAACATTAAACAAATGTGCTTGTAAACTGGCTGAATAACTGAAATTTTTAGCCTCTATCGTGCAGCCATGCGTGTTAACAATGGGAACAGACAGAGGTATGAGCTGATACCTGGGGTAATAAGTGGTGTAGTTCATGTTCATGTTCATATACAGCTGTGGCTGAGGGGAATAGTAAGCAAGGGTTGGGGCAGGGCTGTGTTGGGGAGGCTGTGGAGTTCTTGGAGTGGCCAGCAGGGGGGGCTGATACAAGGCTGCCTCGGTGGAAAGCATAGCAGCTGGAGAAGGAAATGCAGCGTAGGTCGGTGGTGAAAGGCCTGAGGCGACAAGGGGAGAAAACAGAGCCTTTGAGAACAATAGTAAAACTACCACAGAGCTCATTACTGTAGTAAGTAAATGAAGCGTGACACCAAGACCCAACCCACAAGGGGGAAAAACAAGCAGGTTGGTAAGTGCGACACCTGTGCTTCAGGTTAGAGCAGAGTGTGTCCTTCAGTAGGTCAAAAACTATTCAACACGCATATTTATATGCAAACAGGCAACAGTGGCATGCAGGAAGGGCCTGCTCACCACCTATGGGGTGTGTACACACACACACACACACACTTACAGAGTAAGTGAAGGTCATGTACGCTACATGTCCTTCCAATCCAGGAACCACCACCAGTCCATCCCGTCATGCAGCCTGTGCACATAGAGACCCATTCTGTCTGACCTTGGTTGGGTGGTTGGGGATCAAGTCTCTGTGCAAAGCAGGGAGCCTTTAGTGTTGCTTTAAGCTCAGACTTTATAACCCGCACACTTTTCAGCAGGACCATAGGTGCTCACACTGCTCCCTACAAGATCGACTGAAATCTAATCTTTTAAGTAAAGATAGGCTTTAGGGACAATCTACACAGAGCTGCCGAACAGGCTGCGTGCATTGCTCAGACAAAAGCTCACATCGGGACAATGCTGATATCAACTGCTCTAAACTTACTCGAAAAGTCGTACAGGACGTTCCATTCTTACACACCACGGGTTTCTATCAAGGCTTTGCAACACAACAGAACACTGACAAAATGAAGCAAAGCACAATGTCCAACGCGCACACTTTTCTTTAACCCAGCCACTAACGTGTTTGTAGTGATTGTGTGTACAGTGTGTATACATGTATATGTAATATAAAGTAACTGAAGAGTCAGGATAAACGCTACAATGTTTCATTGATTTGCGTGATTGGTTTGAAGTAACTAGTAATTATTTATCTGGACATTTTATTGGTTTGTATTGTCATTAGATATTGGTATCAGGACACTTGTGCTGAATAACCCGATAAATTCGAGCTAAAATCGAGATCCATCAGATATCTCGGAATCCTAGAAACAGCTTTAAACCAATATAAAAAAAATCACATCAAGCATGCCATGTACATTTGAAGAATCTGGCACCTGCCCATATTCAGATAATGATCATAATGACTATTGTACATGTAAACAATTATTTTCCCATTTTCTAACTACCACACAATCTGGAGGAAGGAGAGGATTGCTACCATGTTTGTTCAAACCAAATATTACAACATTTTTATAACTTCTTGACCAATACAGCAGAGGACACAGCTGGATCTAAAAACATAACCCCAAGCAGCAGGTTTCCCAAAAGCCGGGGTTAAAAATCATTCCAAAACACAAATAAACCTGCTGTAATCTGTGTTTTGAAAAGAAAAGGAAAAAAAAAACAATTTAGGGTTAATTAATTGCATGCAAATCAGAACAAAGCATGAACGGTGTACATACAGGGCAATTTGCACGGCGGAGGAGACAAGCCACTACGGTTCAGCGTCCCTCCCATCAGCACAAAGCTCATCTCTTCAGTGGAGCACTGGAACACCTCCACATAACGATCCTTCATCATCTTCTTATGGCACTTCTGTGCTACCATAAAGGCTCGTTCTGCTGATTTCATCTGAATGAAAGCGTCGCCGGACGGACGACCCTGAGAGATGAACAGGAAGACGACGGGTTAGCGAATGATAATGTTCATGACTGTTGTTTGACGCTAAAGTTGGCACAATGACCAATCTGATTTGTCCAATAAATAAATAAATAGCACATTGGATTTCATCATCGCACGGTGGCTTAGTGCTTAGCACGCCCGCCTCACACCTCCAGGGTCCGGGGTTCGAGTCCCGCCAGGGCCATGTGTGTACGGAGTTTGCATGTTCTCCCCGTGTGTCGGGGGTTTCCTCCGGGTACTCCGGTTTCCTCCCCCAGTCCAAACACATGCATGTTAGGCTGATTGGCGTGTCTAAAGTGTCCGTAGTGTATGAATGTGCGTGTATGTGATTGTGCCCTGTGATGGACTGGCACCCTGTCCAGGGTGTACCCCGCCTTGTGCCCGATGCTCCCTGGGATAGACTCCAGGTTTCCCGTGACCCTGAAAAGGAGTAAGCGGTTGAAGATGGATGGATGGATGGACGGACGGACTTCATCATCAGGAGGTAAAGGTAATGAATAAAGCCACCAGTCTCAAATCAGCTTCGAAATCATACAACACAGCCTAGGTAACAAGTCTCCAATCGGTTGTTCTCTTTAATAAATAAATAAATAAATACATATTTATTTATCTATCTAAGGTTAAAGTTTACCAACAAAAAATTAAAAAAAAAAAATACCAGACTGTTTTCCTCCACGGAGAGAATCTGAGGTTTTTGTGACTTGTTTGTGGCAGTGTACTACATCAATCACAACATGTACATCGAAAAGAACGTGGCTTTGAAAATCTAAACGCTATACAAGAACATATTTTGAATGGAAAATAAACCCTTCAAATGTTAATAACCATCTCCATCATCCATTCTACACAGGGTGACCGGAGAGCCTGGAGACTTTCCCAGGGAACTCGGGGCACAAGGCAGGGATGCCAATTCATCGCAGGGCACAATCGCACACATTCACATACTATAGACAATTTAATTAGACAATTATGTCTTTGTACTGACGAAACTGGAGTACTCGGAGGAAACCCCTGAAGCACGAGAACAAGTAAACTCTGAGCACACAGAGGGCGGAGGTGGGAATCGAACCACCAACCCCGAAGGTGCGAGGCAAACATGCTGAGTACTAAGCCACCGTGCCCACCTCCATGTCGGTCATAAGTTACATTTCTTCTACTTCCTAACTTAGTCCTCGGCATATACAAACTCACACGTATCTGTATATAGAGCATGGTGCTGATATCAAGAATATTCCTTAGTATCATCATAAAAAAAAAATGTATTTTACCCAATAACTTCATTCCTCTCACCTGCTGATTGAGCACCATATGAACACCGTGGGGTTTAATGTCTATGGTGTGCTCTCCCATAAACTCCAGGATGTCCTCGATGGCGGCAGTGTATGGCAAACCACGCAGCCGCACACAGTCTCTGCTGCTGCCTGTAGTGATGAAGGGTTGAGTAGCCAGCATAGAAACAGGAAGCATAGGAGGAGGAGGAGGAAGTGTGGATATCAGTGGAGTGGACATATAGCGGTTCAGCACCTGGGACACACCAAACACAAACACCGGTTTGCATCAAAACAATCTGCTTTACAAACCGAGCTCTCGTTTCTAGTATAGACTCTCGCTGCACTGACCTGCTGGACCTCAGCTGCTGTGCTGCGGAACAGCTCGATGTACCTCTTCCCCAGAATCTGTTTATGCTTTTTCAGAGCGTTCTGGGCGTATTCTTCACAGGAAAACAGCACAAAGGCATCACCTGTGGGCCGTCCGTCAGGATATTTAACAAAGAGGAGCCCCTCTGTGCCATCCGTCGCGGGGCTCTCGGTGCCCAGGAAACCC
Organism: Noturus placidus; assembly: GCA_022414735.1. NCBI lineage: Eukaryota > Metazoa > Chordata > Actinopteri > Siluriformes > Ictaluridae > Noturus > Noturus placidus. The sequence goes on along the minus strand of JAFFST010048097.1, from coordinate 41,822 downwards.
AGCACGTCCTGATGTGTGGCGGTGAAGGGCAGACCCCGCATGCGGATGATCACCTGATTCTCCTTCGAGAGGAACTGTGCCACCTCGTTAGATGTGCCTGAGAACAAGACAGTCATTGCTTGAAGATACATTAGACTCTCAAACAAATCCAAGTGTACTGCAACAAGACAACAATCCGGACACAGAAATTAAGAAGATAATAGGATAATTATAAGCCCAGAGGCATTTCGCCATGAGCCTCCTGATTTCCAGCTATAATTTGAAGAAGCCTGTCCATCACATTTACCATTTGGATATCAGGAATAAGGTGCAAAGATTGACCAAGCAATCTGAACATTATTACAAAAATCACACTACTTGGAGGATCCAAAGCCTAACTAGAGGACTCAAAAGAGGTTGGAATTGGAAGTGCAAATGTTAAACATACGACTATATTTAACTGCTGCCACAAAGGAGGAAGCGCACTTTTAAAGCAATCTTTTTCACTATTTTGCTCCTGCGAAGGCAAATAAACAAAAGGTCTTGCTGGTACCGGCCTTATTTTGTCCAGAGGGTGCACAAACTTTTGCTCTCAACTCTATCAGGAATTTTACCAGAAGGTTTAAGAAAAAGAGAAGAAAGAAAAAAAAAAAGGGTAAAATACTGCAACACAAGCTAAATGGAGTTTCCTAAAAGTACAATTAAACGTCCAGGTGTGAGATCATGTATACAACCATTAGGAGTCAAAAGTATGTATGTGCCTTTGCTAGGGATCTACTTTCACCCCTCTCTCAGCACACACACCTCGGCCTGCCGCTGGCTCTTTACACCCTGCGTGTGAGAGGGCAGAGTCAGTCTTTTCAGTGGCCACTGCTCGTGCTCCGTCTCAAGGGAAGCCGCACTTTGTAAGGTAAAGGTGAGGGGACACGTGAGTAGAGTTTCCTTCTGAAACAGCTCGACATGAGTCAGCATGGGCACACGGCTCACAAAAGAGGCTTTCATTCCACCCAAACAGGAGAGAGAGAGAAAATGCAGCAGAGGGAAGTGCACTCTACAAATGATAGCGTTTTTAGTGGTTTAGTGTGCCCGTGTGTGCGTGTACGCGCGTGCGTGCGTCATCTGTAATTGAAGACTTCCAAAACACATTACCAGCCACTCGATAAAAGCAACTCACCTCCAGCAATCTTTAGGAACTCCTCTCCAGTTGCTTTATACACCTGAAACGGAGAAGGAATAAATAAATAAATGAAATCATCCTGGGGGGGGTAAGCATGTGTATAGAGTTGGACGGGGTGGAGAACATGAACCCGAACTACATCAGCCTGCTTGTTAGACCATTAAAGGTTTTCTTAATCAATCAGGGGTGTTTGATGAAGTGCGAGACTGGAGAGGGAAGCAGCCCACCTCGATGTATCTGCTGCCCATGTGGTGTTTGTGTCGTTCAATTGCCATGTCTCTGTGTTCAGAGTTTACAAAGCGCACCAGAGCCTCTCCGTTCCTGCGACCCTGAGCATTCAAACACAATGCAACGCCACCTCTGACACACACACACACACACACACAGACCACAATTTGTCACTCTCGAAAACTGAAAAGTGCTTGCTAATCAACATCCCACATGGCCTAACTGGGATTTGGTTAACGCCTACATGCTCTTACTTGGCAATGTTGAGGCCCTTGAAGAAGCGAGCAATGTCCTGGTCTGAAGACTGCCATGGCAACCCCCTGGCTCTGATCACTGTCTCACTGTCCACGGCTTCGGTCTTGCTGCTGCAGGACACACATAGAGAAGACGGTTTTCGATACGACTTCAGACCGTTACGAAGCTTGAACCCGATCCTAGCACTGGGGTGTGTCTTCTCTTCTCCAGCAGGTCTCATCCCTCAACACCTCTAGCTCTTCTCATTAGTTCATAAACAAGCCCGTAGCGAGTTAATCCTCCAGGGCCAGGATGGGGGAAATGCTACTTTAGCAACATACTCACCAGGCTCCAGATTCAAACTTGTACTTCACGGTCTCAAACGAGGAAAATTTGTGACCTGGGGAAAAAATGAGAACAGTTTAAGAAACCACGTGAGACCACAACTGAGATAAATACAAGTTTTAGTGCTTATTAAATTCACAGTCAACACTCCAGGTAACAGACACTCATTTTAGGTGGGTTTCAGATATAACGCACAGCAGTGGACCTCGCCTTTGTCCTGCAACGTTCTCCTACAACTCACGTGTGTGCGCGTGTTATGAAAACTAACGACGTAGTCATGAGTTAAAACACATGCGCAGGTTACTTTACTTCCTGAACAAGTGTACCGTGTACGGTTCCAATGCAAGCGCGGTGCGTTTCTTGGACCACAGCTTTCACGTGAGCAATTTTTCATGTAAACTCTGCTCCGGACTAAACTGCCAATAGGAAAGCCTCCTTAAACAAAGACCATGGGCCATGGTGCAAAAACCATTGCATGTGTGTGTGAGAGTGTGTGAGAAAGAGAACTACAACAGTCCTGCTTGAAGACAATATCCTTTTACAAAAGAAACAAGAGAAGCCTAAAGAACAATGCCCCTTTAAAGGTTATGGAAAATATGTGTTCCTAGGACAGATATAACCTCAAAAGGTCCACTATCGATGCAGTTTATTGTAAGTGAGATAGTTGCGCGGGGCAGGGGTTGGGGGGGGTTATGCATTCATTGCTGCACTAAATGGTCCTAGGACACTTTTAGGCTTAAATGTGTTAGAGAGCAGAACAATTTGACATAATTCCCCTGTACAATCTGCTACCGAGTTACTAGCTAGTAGATTTAGAAGCTAGTTTACTAATTAGCAAACCATTAAAACCTCACTAAAACTGTACAACAGTCAGTTTTTGGCGATTGTTTCATGGAGGACTTGTTGTGCACCAGATAATGTATGATTTTGTATTAAAGTGCTCCTATTATGGTCTTGAAACGTGCCCAATTTTGTTTTTAAATGGCTCGTACAATAGATTAACATGTATCCAAGGTCAAAAAACACTTTAAAGTGCTCATAATTTAAACTGCAGCATTACCCTTTTTTCCCCCGCTCCTCAGAGTCGAAAAACGACTTGTTCAATGATCCATTCTAAACGATTCATTCTAAACTCCTCCTTTCAGAGAGCATACTCTGCTCGGATTGGTCAGATGTCCCAGTCTGTTGTGAATGGTCTACCGCAGTCGGCGTGTGTCGAAAAGGAAACGCCCACTACCATAACGAGTTTCAGCTCAGTCTGTTCGCGAGCAGCCGATGAAGACCAGAGGCGGGGCTTTTTGTTACAAACCTAAGTAGGTTAATACAGGAAGTAAGTCTGGAATCACCAACGACTCGATTCCTTCTTTTGGGAGTTGATAACTCAGTTTGTCGTGTACGTTCACAAACCGCTCTATAACATACATGAAAGGTAATATCTGAAAAACCATAAATAGGTGCAGCTTTAATTTCTACGACTGCAACAATTGTTAATGACCTACAATCTTGTTGCCATGGGCAAAGTATATTTCAAAAGCACATCTGGTTTCACCCTACATCCTCTTTTTATAAAAGCGCACATTTTAGCTGAGAGCAGATGTGCAAGAAAAGTGTTTGAATAACATTATTGGAACCGAGTTGGATATAATGTGCTCCTCCCTGTGGTGTCGCCCATTATGGCATACTTCCTTAAATCCGAAGAAATATAATCTGAAACTGAATATTGACGTAATAAACAGTATACCACAATGTTTGCCGTGACTGGCGTCAACATATAGCACCTGACAACACTTAAAATAGAGCCTGTAACAGTTCGCTGCATTGAGACTGCATACACGATAGCAGTAAAGTAATAGAGGGAAAGAATAAACAATAAATGCACTGACTGTATGGCTCAGCCAGGATGTGCTGGATGATCATAGTCATGCTCTTCACCTCCCTCACTCCAGCCATCTGCTCGCTTACTGCTGGGAGACATACATCTGAAGGCATGGGTTAAGGGACAAACACTGTCACACAGCACGGAGGTTGGGAACCAAACCTTTAGATAATAATAAGCAAACTTCTCATAAGGATACATTCGAGCATTGATTGGAGGGTGAGGTCCTTCACTGGACCAGCGTTGGGACAGCATTTGTGAAACTCTCTTTTTAAATCCACAAATGAGTAAAAACACTCTGGCAAGACCAAATTCTAACAGAAAAACAAAACCAAACCACACACACACACTCCCATCAGTCTCTCTGTGGCAGGACAGCATGAAATAAAACTTTGCGCTGTTGAGAAATGTTATAGAATATAATTTTCAGGTCAATTTTTTTTAAAAAGTCAGTCAGGATACAGCTTGACTTTGTGCTTTGGATTAGTAAGCAAGCCCGCACGTGTTCTGCCAAGAATTTTCCGTCTATACAGCCGAGTGCAAAAGTTTGCATACCCCCCCAGAGTACAAATGTAAGATAAACGGTCACACACTGCCTTTGTTGTCTGGAGGTCAGGTCTTTTGAAACTAGTTTTCGGTTTGATTTGGTTCACGTATTGGGGTCGATCTCCTGTAGGATACATTTCGGAATTACTCACTTGTAGATTAACTGTAAAATAAAGCTAAATATTGTTCTTTTCGGTGCAGACTTTTGCCCCGCTCTGTATACAGGGTATAATTATTCTGGTAGTTTCCATTACACGTCATAAATGAAGGTCCTGAACATCAGTCACTAACCTTCTTGGAAGCCTCAGGGTGAAGAACCTGTCGGACGAGGAGGGGTCCGTCCACACACAACGTGTAGGAGCTTCTGCCCAGAGTTTTAAGTTCTGCAGATACGGCCTGCTGGAACTGCACAAAAGCAAAACAGCAGCAGGAAAGAAAGTGTTTATTTAAGGTTTATTCAATTATCTTATGAGCATATGCAATATAGTTAGCACTCAAGAGTAAGCACAAGGTGGTGATGAAGCTGGTTTAAAAAAAAAAAACCAGAAGATGCATAAACAAGCATGCAACAACAGTCAAGGTATCCAACTTCAATCGAAACGTAGGAAAGAAAGAAGAAAAAAATACCAAGTTTCAGGAAGATATTTTTTAGCAACCCTTGTTGCCTGTCTCACGCCATCAATTTCACTCAGAACCAATTTCCAGGTGCAGGGTGAAACACAAATAAACTCCTGGTCATGTGATCCTCTAGCTTCATCACCCACACAGCGATACTGAAGCCAAACAAGAGCCAAAGTGCTGAGACTTTTGCACCAAAGCAACACATTTCCCCCACCAAACACACCTGACCACATGAGGTCAGAATTCACAGTTCAGGACGGAGTGGTTGGATGATGCTTACTGAAACATAGTGAAGAAATAGTATTTTAATGATTACTGCTTCGGTCATTAATGACAACGTCCTAGACATCCAATTTGGTTTTTTAAAAATAATTATGGATAAATGGAATGATAATTAAGAAAAGTTCATGAATTAAAACAATGTGATGCATATACTTGAAATTTCAAGTCTCTGATGTTGCAATAAATTACTACTATTAAATTCTGTCTGTAGCCAAGTTCCAAATAATGCATTCCATGCGCAAGCTAGAGAAGCTCGGTTGCAGTATTTTGGGCCATGAACTGCATTTTACTTTGTGGACATGAGATAAGCCAAAGGACAAGATGCACTGCTGAAGAAATGCAAGCACGCATGCATATATAATTATTTTAATCATCATGCTTCATGATTTTCGTTACTTGGTGTACAACCAAAAGGGTTTGTTTACATTTTTCAAATCCCCAATGTTCTAACCAAATCAAAGAGCATTATGAGTACGTTTCCAAAGCACTACAAGTGACTCAGCCAGCGGTTTTTTATTTATTATTTATTTATTTTATTTTTTATGTGAAACCAAAGAATTGAGCAAAAAGATTAGCTTCACACTGATCTGCATCATGCAAGCAGAGTAATAGATGTGAAAGTGCATGAAGACATGACCCTGTACACACCAACTGTCTCAGAAAAGATAGCCGTCTACATGAGACACTGTGGGTCGAATAGAAAAACAAGATGCAAAAAGGTTAAGAACCACTGCTTCAAGACAGACACACACACACACACACACACACACACACACACACACAGGCAAAACAGTTACCCACATGACTTGGTAGATTGAGTGTATGTCTGAGAGAAAGCCAAAACAAAACCAGGCCAAACCGGCTTAGCAGTGATGACAACACGGTCTTCATCTACAGGTTCCCTCATAATGTTGTCTTTGGTAGAAAAATTTGGTACCGAACACCCGTGTTTGGTAGAAAACCTGACTTTAAATAGGCTGTTTAGTGAACACATACCTCCACTTGCAACTGCCAGCAACATGCAGTTCACTGCAAGCATATAAATCCATATTATTAAAACTACTATGAACTTCCTGGTTACACAATTGCACCTTGTGTCTATATAGCAGTTCTATAAGGGAATTAATCCCCCCCCAACAGTCGCACTATCCGGTGTCACGTAGATTAAGATAGGTTTCCTGGTCTCGATCGGCTCCCTCGTGCCCTAGGTGGTGGATTAGTAGATCATGTACACGAGTTTGGGCACTGGTAAGGACCCTGGCTCACAACACACTAGAACACTGAGAACTCAATTTCCGGTGACATGATACGTACTCGACTTGTGAAACGTCACTAAAAATTAAGAGCTTAAATATTTTACGTTGTGTGCGTCATAAATTTGTTATCTTAAATCGCTCATTTCTTTCATGGTACATCAAACAGGGTCATATTGTAGCTAGTGGATTGCTTTAAAAAAAAATAAAATAAATAAATAATCATTAAACACTTAAGACGTTAGACTCAAACCGTATATATTAAGTCAAATAAAGTTAAAAAAAATAATTGGCAACGCAAGCACATAACAACCAACTTGCATTAGTAGACAAAGTTGGCTGAGAGTTCGTCCCCCGTTTTTTTATTTTGTGTCCCAGCTGAGAGGCTTCTGAAAATGAGACGTCATATCCAGTACGGGAACATTCCAGTGCAGTGGAAGGATTTTGCGATTGAGACGGGCCTTAAAATGGCCGACTCCCTCGTCAGCGCCCTGACTGCTAAACTAGGGAGCGTCTTGCTCGCTCATGAGGGATACATTTATCAAGTATATATTTCTGTAAAGCGGCTTTGCGACAATGAACGTTATTAAAAGCACAACATGAATAAAAATGAATTGAATTTCCATAAACATCTACATGGACTAAAAGTGCATGCATGCGCACGTGTGTACGTGTGTGTAAGAGCCATCTTTAATGAAGCATCCATATTTTTATTAACCCTGAAAGTAAATCAACAGTTTATAACTGTAGCATATCATACATGGCCAACAGCTAGAACACTAAATATAATTTCTGTGTGAGAAAATGTGATCACACATGTTGAAGCATGTCACACACACACACACACACACACACGAACTGCCGGCGGGCTGTTACTAGCCAAATAAGGATCCATAATTAATCATCAGATCAAGCAAACCATAATGTTAAATGAAAAGCTTATCTAATGTACATATAGTGACTGTAGGTCATCTGGAAAAAATTAAGTTGCATAAGCTTTGTGCAGCTTTCTGTAGTGTTTTTTGACATCATTTTTAGCATTAAAATTATTTATTTGTTTATTTAAAAAAATGTTCCATCTCCAAACGTACAGATCTGTTTGCTTTTATAACGTTCTTTCTCCAAGCCAGTCGTCATCCAGCATAAACACAGGAGTGATCTCAACGTAGATGGCCCGGATCAATCAATATCCTAAATAGATTTACACTCAAAAACAAAAAAGTACAGAGTTGAAACCACAGTATGGCATGCGGGAGGAAAAAAAGAAAAAGAAAAAGAAAAAAAAAAAGTCAATTTAAGCTGTAAAAATGTTCTACATCCGGTCCATGTGAATTAACCCAAACATTTTGGCACATCGGAAAGTCTTCAGCGTAGCAGGATGCTAATAACGTGGCCAAAATCAGATAGAGTTAGCATGAAATATCTCTGCAGAATCATGTATCGTACAGTAGGTTCTCATTTATCTTAATATTAGCAAATGTTTCCCAATGAACAACTTTGGGGTTTTAAAAAGTAAAATTTCAGGTTTTAGAGAACATGCTGAGGAAAAACTCAAGCTTCATTAGGATGTGGTTCTTAACAGGCCCAAAAATGTCTCTAAAGTTTTGTGGCTTTTAGTATGAACATTTTTGCCTTAAATGGTCTGCACTTATATAGCACCTTTTAACCTTAGAGGCTCGACAAAGTGCTTTACACCTACTCGACATGTTCCGCCCGGACCTCCTGTTTCATTGGAAATCATGTCAACGCATCGAATTGCGCGTTTCAAGGCACTTCACCGGGACTTTCAACCTTTCGTTAGCCATCTAATCTGAAGAAAAGGTTACTTAAGAACAAACAGAAATAACCTTCGAAAAAATCAAACCGTATTCGAGTATTTACACAATAAAAAGACGCGATCCGTGTTTGGATAGCGTACAAAAATGTACTTTTGAAGTGATTTTCAATGTGGAGCATAAAAATCTGATGTAACCTTAGAAAGGTAATCAGTCGTGAGCTGTAAATGCAGTTTGCAGACATTAGGCCTTTACTAGATGGAAAGTCTAAACTTTGATAAGAACTTTATAATACCAAGGTCACAATTTGGGAAGTATTTCTTGTAATCCATTCCATAATGACGTGCTAGCAACAGTGGCTTCATCTAATTAGGTCCCTATGGGTACAAAGTGCTCTGCACACGAGTTCCATAACAAGCGCCATGCTTGAGGTCTGAACCACCCAATGGATCCATGAAGCCTTAATGGATTTCTGCTTCGATATACTTACAACCATAATCAACCTCCCACTTAAAAGCATTCTAACCAAACACCTGACCCTTTATTCAGGCCACGCTGTTGAAACAGTAAGGTGTGGCGAGACGACAGTGTGTGACTCACGTCCAGCTCAAACACATTTAAGCCGCTAACATCTGTTAAAAACATCACGATGAGTAATAAGTGTGCTGGCCCTTAAGCACTTAAGCGCCGACTCATCATTTTATAGCAATTTAAGACCAAGATTGAGTTTATAGTAACCTTGCATATTTGTGTTCCTGATCCAGGTAATCAACATTTTACAGATTACATGGTGTGTCTGGGAGCTTGAAAACATGACGACATCGACAGGGTGGAGAGTTCCTTCAGGGGTGGAGCGCTGATCTGACAAACAGTGGCATTTCGCAACATGTCCATGCCGAACGGTGTGCTTAAGCAGAACGCTGAAACAATCAAAGAGGATTTCTACGATTTTTGAAAACATGATCGAATTGGCAAGTTCAGACACGATACTGTACAAGCTGGTTTGGTTAACAAAACATTAACACGATCCGTTTGGTTTCATGTTCCAAATATACCCAATCCACATCTTAGACAATGATCAGTCAACAAAAACGTCTGTTCAACCCACAACCTGAGAGCATATCAATCCGATTAAAGCTTGCTTATTCTTCAAGATGACTGACAACACTGCAACAGGAGACTACTCAGATGTCAGAGCGCTCCTTAAGTAAAGGTCTTCCAGTAAAAGGACTTCCATCATAATGACGGAAAACAAGAGCTCAGGCCGACGCTGCGTCTGTGTTTGCTTACAGCCGCGGTCACAGCGATCAGGCCTCATCTTGCAAAAAAAATCAGCACCAGGATTAACTCCTGCCCCGCAAAAAAGGTCCGGGAAAAATAAGTGCCACACCCGGGTCTTACCTCAGAGCCAAAACGACAAGCAAGAGAGAGACAAAAACACAGCTGAAGGCGAGCAACAGAGGGCCGAAAGCAGCGATGTTTAACCATCACACGACTCCTGAATACATCGCGCGCGCACACACACACACACACACAGACACACACACAATCTATTCAACTCAACAAGCATCAAAGTGATGTGCTCATTTCTGATAGGTCAACGTTTCACCCCCCTTTCCGTTTTACAGTGGTGAAAAGAATCTGGGCAACTAAAGATCCTGGACATTGGGAGGGATGGATGGATAAGATTGTGTTTTCACAATATCTGAAGCAGCCATGCCACCAGTGAGACTGAGGGAATTGAATTGATCTTTAGCCCTTTAGTTAAGACCTTATTTCACATTTAGTGTGTGCACACATGTTACTCAGGAAAAGATAAAGCAATGGGAGGGTCGAATACATATCAAGAGTCTAAAGAAACAGTAATCCCTACACACACACCCCTTATCGCTACATTCAATTCTAATTCATCAAATACAGGAAAGCCTAATCTAAAAGAAAATTACATAAAAACAAATTTCAAGAGTCTATATTAGCTGGATTTATTAGCAAAATCTATTTTGAATTCGAGTGACTTTTTTTTTTTTTTTTTTTTTAGAAATTAGGTCATTTATTCTGCTTCGGCTTATTTTCTTTTAGAAGAGAATAGTGCAAAAGTTTGATCCGATGCTAGATTTTCCAAAAGACATGATAATAAATTAAAGTGGCACTAATGAGGCCATTCTACTCCCAGCGATTAACAGGAGTGGTGCCCTGCCCTATTACAGGAGCAGACATGCTACTACCAGCCCAAACTGAAGCCCAAACCAAAGCCCAACAGCTCTCCTCTTCCTCACCCTCCATGTTCTCCCATCTCTCCCTGAAAAACCTCCCCTCCCCCCTTCCTCTTCACTTAACTTCCACGAACACACACACAGCATCGCCTCAAACCAATAAAAGCCGTGTCAAAAGGCAGGTGCAGGGCCAGTCAGGCACAAAAGCACCCACGGGCAAAACACACCGTCTCTGTACTGAATTCGACCCTAGAGCTGAAAGAGAGTACAGAAGAGGGAGAGGGAAAAAGAAATAATAAAAAAGTGCTCAGTCTGACCTACAGCAGCAGGTTACCAACACCGGAGCATTTTAAGATGTTTGAAAAGTGAGCTGAGGGCAGCTGAAGGACGTATACCTGGCTGAGCCTATGCTGTGAAATTGCTGAAACTTTGTGGAAATAAGTAAAGCAGTTATAGTGGAAACATACAGTTGCCTAGCCCGTTTAAACATGTCTGGATCATCGTCATAATCATCGTCACTATTATCTTCGTCAGTGTCGGTTATTGTAATCTTGCTATTGTTGGTAAATAATTCAATAAATAATTTAACACTTATTTAAATTGTTGTATGTCACATCACTGTCTTTTTTTTTTTATTCTCTAGACAAGATTGACTAAAAAGCTCTCAGATCAATAGTTCACCACAGCGTAACGCCTGAAGAGTCTCAAGTAGAGGTTGTTTTTAAATCATGGGACAGGACTAGAAGTCTATTCGGAGAGACAGAACTATGACAGTGCATTACTACGAGAAGGTATTTCCCGTCAGTGAGGTATGCGAGGAGAAATTGATTTTACTGGTTAATCGTTACAGAGCCTTCTGGTGACAAAACTGCATTCGAGGTCGGATATTTCAAGCCTGGCTGAACGAAAACGAACGTGCGTCACAAAAATGCACAGAAAAGAGGGTTCTTAAAAATGCAATGCTGCGGTATGTCTGGGTATCAACATGGTTTTGAGCACGTCAAGGGACGTACTAAACACAGTGGTGTGTGTCGTCCGTATCCGAGACACTCATGCCTATTTCACGATGGGAAATATACATGGCTTAAAAACTTAAAACAAACAAAACATGACAATTGGGGGATGGGTTAGCGGCGCGTGTACAAATACTTCGTTCAAGAGGCTCAAACAGAGACGTAGAGAACCCCATTCAGTCCGATTAGAGCTGCGGAGAACAGTCTTCCACTTCAGCTAAGAACAACACCTATAATCCAGTCCAGATAGCTCTATATCTCTGTTTGCAGGACTAGTAATGACTGGTTTCAGTTATGAAATAGGAGGGGGTGGGGACAGATCAACTGACAGCAAACAAATTCTTCTGGAAGGCAGGTTGAGAAACACGTTTGGCAACATACGGCTTTTGTCAAAACATACCTACGCACGCCATAACCGACTAGAAGCGGTCCACATCCTGGTTTTTCAAGCAAGTATTCCCAGGACATAGCTTGGGACAATGCCACTATGTCTCTCGCCTTCCTTGACCTGTTCGTCCATCCCCCGAGCCCCCCTCAAGCCAATGACATTTACAGCAGGCAGGGAGGTGTGTTCCCAAGTAAACATTCCGTCTTACAGGTGTCAGCGGAGCTCACTGGGATAAAACATGACCAGGCCTGCAGCTTTCCACTGCAGCCAAGAGCCTCCTCCTAACGTTTACCCATATAAACTATTCAGATAAAACTACCAACTGTGGGAACCGGCAAAAACCAAATAATCTATTTGATAGCCAGAGAGCTCTCTTACAAAATAAAAGAAGTGTCTAAACGTAACAAACACATTTTTCTTCCATATCATTTTTCCAAGAGAAATAGGATAGGCCTAGTTTCACCATCAGAATTTGACTGGAGTGTGTAAAAATGTCAGTACTGGTTAATGTACATGCAGAACAGCTTTAAAGACAAGCAAGTCTTTGCATTTTGAGACAAGATTACAGAAAAGAAAAAAAATATAATAATAATAATAATAAATGTCTGCCAAGTGTAGAGATAGTGATAATACTGACAAAATATTGTACTGTAACTACATTGCTTTACATTTTAATTGCAAAACTGCAACATTTAAACACAATGATCAACTCAATGCATTACATTGGTTTGGACCATCTTGAACAAATTTATCCACGCAAGACCGATTTAAATATTGCAACCCTATTGCACAGGCCAATATTACCATAACAATTAAGAGATATTAACTTGCGTGTAACAAAAGTTATGTTATGGACAATTATGGCGTTTAGGTCATCTTTAAGATGATCAGCCCCAAATAAGAATATACTAGGCTCATAATTACACATTCACAATGCCCAGAACAAATCCCAGCACTTCCTGCAGCACACACTCCTCTTAATGACCAGCTACAGTGCTTCAGTGTCTTGCCTTTTTTTTTTTTTTTTTTAAAGCCTCAGATTTGCTTCTCAAGTGTACCTCTTTCAAAATGTCATCTGAAATCCCCTTCCTGGAATTACACAGACGTTTCAACCTGGTCCTGAAGCTGGTGTTCGGATGAGTTCTCTCACCTTATCAACCTGTCCTACTGTATTTATAGGTCTTTGTAAAGTAATACCGCGTGTATTTCGGGGCTAGTTTGTCTTCAATTACGAGAGAAATTCATCCAGAAGAAAATACAAAACAGAGAGTGTATTTAAACATAGTCTCGTGAGAAAGTGTCTCCAGCGTAAGATCAGGCTACATGAAGCATGAATTTCTGGGCGTGCAAAAAAAAAAAAAAAAAAAAAAAAAGAGAGAGAATCATCTTGATAGTTAGGAAAAACATTTGTTTCGTAAGTCTGCCTTTTAAAATGTCTTCCGGAATAAACTCTGTGGAATAAAAGGCAGATATTTTAGCTTTAGAAAAACGACTGGTCCTGTTAATTTTTTTATTTAAAAGGTGAATGAGTGAGATTCATTTCTGAACAGGAAGTGACCTACAACGCGCATGCATGTGAGAGAGAGGGAAAAAAAAAAAACTACAAGAGGTAATCAAGGTAATCAATTAAGTGAAAATGCTGTTCACCTGTTGAAGAACCGTGTCCAGAAGCTCTGCTTTACAAAGTTCTTCCACACTCAATCCGGTCTCCTCTTTACACTGATCTGTTAATTCCAGCGTGTCTGGTTTAATCAGGCGCTGTTGAAGTTTCCCCACCTGTTCAGGGGGAAAGAAACACCTTTTCACAGCATTCCCAACGTTCTGTAGAGGACTGCAGCAAGCTAGTCTACCTCAGAGAACATTCAAGTGGACATAAAGACGGATTACACCACACACACCCGACATATTCAGATTAAACGATACGGCTGCAGTTTGAAAACAGTATATTTTGTAAAAAGGCATGTAGCTATTATATTAGAGCTGGAAAGCGGGTAGCACTGTCTGAGCCCCAGGGTGACTGACCTCATGGTGCTGACATGGCAACCACAAAAAGGCACGCTTTCACCTGCTTCAGTTTATTTACACAAAATCTCATTAAAGCTACATTTACTTCATGTTAATAGATTGAAATAAATATGTAATATATATATATATATATATATATAAATAAATAAACACACACACATTTCAGTCTATTAACATGAAGTAAATGTAGCTTTAATGAGATTGTGTCTATATAGATAGATAGATAGACAGATAGATAGACAGACAGACAGATAGATAGACAGACAGATAGATAGACAGACAGACAGACAGATAGACAGACAGACAGATATAGATAGATAGATAGATAGATAGACAGACAGATAGACAGATAGACAGATAGACAGACAGATATAGATAGACAGACAGACAGATAGACAGACAGATAGACAGATATAGATAGACAGACAGACAGATAGACAGAGACAGATAGACAGAGACAGATAGACAGAGACAGATAGACAGAGACAGATAGACAGAGGACAGATAGATAGACGGACAGACAGATAGACAGACAGACAGATAGATAGACAGACAGACAGATAGATAGACAGACAGATAGATAGACAGACGGACAGATAGACAGACGGACAGATAGACAGACGGACAGATAGACAGATAGATGGACAGATAGACAGATAGAAAGCGTACCTTGTTGACAAATGTCAGCTGGATTGGTTTTAAAGTAAAACACAACATGTACAGTACAGCCTGGGTGGGTAAAGTTAGGGAAAGAACCTTACAACGAGTGAAAAGGTCCATACCTTTTTCTCATGTAGATCCACAATTTGCCACACCAACAGAATTATTTCCCTCTCATCCGACCCCAGTTTACCCCCATTTGCACCAGCTGTTGCCCCAAAGAACACCACCAGAGTATCACTGTGCGAAGCCATCAGGGACCACAAGGGTAAAAACTACAATTAAGAGCAAAGTATCAAATAAAAACCAAACCAAAAAGAGTAACACGAGGAGTTCACCTTGCTCCGAGTGATAAAGAGAAGCAAACAAAAGAGCTGGAAGGTCAATAATGGAACAGACGGAGTGGGAAAAGAAGGTGAAGACTATGCTGGAGAGAAGGACGCGGCCGAAGACTCTACCTGCTCGAGTGTGCTCTATCCAGAGTTACTGGTTTGACTGGTAAAGAAGGGTGGACAAAATTTCTGGTTTCTCTCACGCGAACCCCATAACAAGCCCTCCAGCCTTTTCTCTCTAACCTTCTTTCTTTCTTTTCTTTCTTTCTTTCTTTTCTTTTTTTTTTAGTTACCTGCCTTTGGCTCGGCCTCCTAACACAGAGTCAATCACCCAGAAGAGATCTCCGATTGGCTGATTTGGAAAGGTGAGGGAGGAGTCAGAAGGCACAATGCCTTATGTAACCCAATATGATTGGTCTGTTATGAACAGAGGAAGTGGTCGCAGATAAGAAACCATGTTCCGGCGTCAGCTCACCTTTACAGTGGCTGAGTCCTGCATGGGGTTCTGGTCACTATGTCAGTGCGCTGCGTCTAGGTGAAATATTGACTCCCAGCTCACTATCTAGTGCACTACATGTCAGACAGGAGGATCATTGGGATGCAACCAGGAAATGTTCCAACCTCTCGCTCGCTCGGGTGAAAAATTACATATCGAAAATGTATTTATCCTAATGTAGCTCACAGAAACTTAGATAGATAGATAGATAGATAGACAGACAGACAGATAGATAGATAGATAGATAGATTGATAGACAGAGAGAGATATATCGATAGACAGATAGATAGACAAACAGACAGATAGATACGCAGACAGACAGATAGGCAGATAGATTGACAGATCGATAGACAGACAGATAGATAGATAGATAGATAGATAGACAGACAGACAGACAGACAGACAGACAGACTGACAGATAGATAGACAGACAGACAGACAGACAGATAGATAGATAGATAGATAGACAGACAGATAGATAGACAGATTGATAGATAGATAGATAGATAGATAGGCAGACAGACAGATAGATAGACAGAGAGAGATATATCGATAGACAGATAGATAGACAAACAGACAGATAGATAGATAGGCAGACAGACAGATAGATAGACAGATCGGCAGATAGATAGATCAATAGATAGATAGACAGAGACAGATAGATAGATGAGACAGACAGATAGATAGATAGACCGATAGATAGGCAGACAGATAGATAGATAGACAGAGACAGAGAAATAGATGAGACAGGCAGACAGACAGATAGATAGATAGATAGATAGATAGACAGATAGACTGATAGATAGACAGACAGACAGATAGATAGACAGGTAAATAGATAGACAGACAGACTTTATTGATCCTGTGAGGGAAATGGTTATGTTACAGCGGCATAAAGAATAACAATAAAATTAAAAGCAGAATTGCAGGGGGAAACATCCATCCACTTTCTATACCTCTTATCCTACTGGTCACAGGGAACCTGGAGCCTATCTCAGGGCACAAGGTGGTGTACACCCTGGATGGGGTGCCAGGACACACTCACATACTTTGGTCATGCCAATCAGCCTACCATGCATGTCTTTGGACTGGGGGAGGAAACCGGAGGAAGAACATGCAAACTCCACACACGCAGGGACGCGTCGGGAATGGAACCCCCGACCCTGGAGGTGTGAGGCGAATGTGCTAACCACTAAGCCCAGGAAAAACACTGAATATTAAATAATGTTATGTACAACATCAAAAGGAGTAACAGTAAAAGCAAGTAAAAGAAGAAAAAAGGAGCAATAAAATCAGGTGTGCAAAAATGGCAGTGAATAATATATGTATGACATAAACAGTATATCATACATACTGATGGTTGTGCAGTAGTGTGTTCACATCCTGTATCACACAGAGATGAGCTGCTGTACAGTGTTACAGTGGAAGGTAAGGATGATTTACTGAAACGTTCTTTATACCAGTGTAGCTGAATGAGTCTGTTGGAAAGTGAGCTCTGCTGTCTTTGTGGTTTGTCATGCAGGGGATGGGTTGGATTGTCCATGATGGAGAGCAGTCTGTTCAGTGGCGTCCTACTCCTCACTAACTCAAACGTCTCCAGGTTTTGTCTGATGATAGATTCAGCCTTGCGAATGAGTTTATTTATCCTGCTGGCATCTCTGACACTGGTGCTGTTCCCCCCAGCAGACAGTATAGTAGATGGGGCTCGAAACCACAGACTGGTAGAAGATCTCCTGCATCTTAGTGCATGCATTTAAAGATCTGAGCTTCTTCAGAAAATATAGGGTGTGTGTGTATGTGTGTGTGTGTGTGTGTGACAAAACCAAAAAAAGAAGGAATAAACTTTGGGATGAAAAAAATCATGTTCAATGAACATAGCTTAATAACCAGTGACAATAATATACAGTTGAGTGCAAAAGTTAGCATCCCCTTGGTTTCTGAGTTAAAACATGACAAATGACCTGCGTGAAGTTGCCCCCCCCCCCC
>JAFFST010048097.1:2904-18073 GCA_022414735.1 Noturus placidus | reverse complement strand
AATCAGGCCTGGGTGTGGCTAGAGAAATTGAACTCAGGTGTGGACAACCACAGTTATAGTAAGGGGGGCAATCACTTTTTCACACAGGGCCATGATGGTTTGGATTTTTGTTCTCGTCAATCCACATCCTCAGCAAGTTCTCAGGAATTCACATCCTTCTATCAACAGCTAGAAGGAGTTCTCACCAACCAAAAGCTCCAGAAGTTCTCACCCCTCAAAATCATGAGAACACACTTGTGTGGTTTTTTTTTTTACCTATAATCAGAAATAGCAATGAATCAGTATTTACTTGATTATGTGAACTAATAGTTAAACATGTATTCACCTTAAGAATGTGCTAACTGTGAACTTCTGTACTTCTGTAAGTATTATAAGTGCATGAGTGCTGTTCTATTCCTGCTTTCTAATTACAGTGGCGGAAAAAAGTATTTGATCCCCTGCTGATTTTGTACGTTTTCCCATTAACAAAGAAATGATCAGTCTATAATTTAAATGGTAGGTTTATTGGAACAGTGAGAGACAGAATAACAACAAAAAAATCCAGAAAATCCCATGTCAAAAATGTTATAAATTGATTTGCATTTTAATGAGGGAAATAAGTATTTGACCCCTCTGCAAAACATGACTTAGTACTTGGTAATGACTTAGTAATTACTTTTCATTTTCAATGCCCTGGCTGAGGGAAGGAGGTTCTCACCCAAGATTTGACGGTACATGGCCCCGTCCATCGTCCCTTTGATGCGGTGAAGTTGTCCTGTCCCCTTAGCAGAAAAACACCCACAAAGCATAATGTTTCCACCTCTATGTTTGATGGTGGGGATGGTGTTCTTGGGGTCATAGGCAGCATTCCTCCTCCTCCAAACAAGGCGAGTTGAGTTGATGCCAAAGAGCGCCATTTTGGTCTCATCTGACCACAAAACTTTCACCCAGTTGTCCTCTGAATCATTCAGATGTTCATTGGCAAACTTCAGACGGTATGTACATGTGTTTTCTTGAGCAGGGGCGCTGCAGGATTTCAGTCCTTCATGGCGTAGTGAGTTACCAATTGTTTTCTTGGTGACTATGGTCCCAGCTGCCTTGAGATCATTGACAAGATCCGTTTAGTTCTGGGCTGATTACTCACTGTTCTCATGATCATTGCAACTCCACCAGGTGAGATCTTACATGGAGCCCCAGGTCGTGGGAGATTGACAGTTCTTTTGTGTTTCTTCCATTTGCGAATAATCACACCAACTGTTGTCACCTTCTCACCAAGCTGCTTGGCAATGGTCTTGTAGCCCATTCCAGACTCGTGTAGGTCTACAATCTTGTCCCTGACATCCTTGGAGAGCTCTTGGCCATGGTGGAGAGTTTGGAATCTGATTGACTGATTGCTTCTGTGGACAGGTGTCTTTTATACAGGTAACAAGCTGAGATTAGGAGCACTCCCTTTAAGAGTGAGCTCCAAATCTCAGCTCGTTACCTGTAGAAAAGACACCTGGGAGCCAGAAATCTTTCTGATTGAGAGGGGGTCAAATACTTATTTCCCTCATTAAAATGCAAATCAATTTATAACATTTTTGACATGTTTTTTTCTGGATGTTTTTGTTGTTATTCTCTCTCACTGTTCAAATAAACCTACCATTAAAATTATAGACTGATCATTTCTTTGTCAGTGGGCAAACGTACAAAATCAGCAGGGGATCAAATACTTTTTTCCCCCATTGTATAACAATGTTAAGTATAGAGAGATCCAGAGTGAGTGACCCAGACTTCTTCCTGACATTGTTTCTGCTGTTGAACCATTTTTGATATATGAGGGGCAGACACCTACTCACTGTCTTCTTTAATTTATGGATCCTCTCTGCCATTTAAGCAGTTTTTGAATAACCTGTTTTCTATAAATGTGATTCTTTTTTGTAAAAGCGTATAATTATGATAGTAAGTCAGAAAACCATGTAAAAATTCTCTTTAATGGAGCCTCAGCAGAAGTGCTCTTGGCTTAGAGTGCCTCTCAGTTCTTGAGAATCTTAAAAATAAAATAATGTGTTTTGCCTGAGTTCTGTCTCTTTGAAATTCTTCTAGGTGGATTTCCACAACAACTTGCTCTGAGCCAAGTCTGTAACAACCAGTTCCTGCAAAACCTCTCAAAGAACCACCGGCAAGCTTTGCAACCCAACTACGAGACACTGCTGGGATGCCTTCATACCATTCATCATCCTGATTGGTTTCCCAAGACCCCACTCAAAAGCCAGCCAGACCGCTGACGAATCCACATCACCGGTACTCTCTTACATAACAATGATGCAACGAGGGAATCTACGTCCAAAGAGACAACAAATAAAGTACCTCCAGATTTTTTGCTGAACTGGTGTATTTAATAAAAAGTCCTTCTAAAAGAAATTACGGTTAAACTGATAAGTTGATGGCTCATTCAGGTCATGGTCTGAGAAATAACATACAGTTCTAGAATCTTGGAATTTTATTCAAACCCTTCTTTGTTGACATTTGTCTGTATAATGCATAATTAATAAATACACAAATTTCAACTTATCACAGAAAAATATTAAGTTTGCAAAATGTCTCCTCTGAGCTGATCCGATAGTCTCCCCTACATATTTCAGTGGCGCCATGAGATCACATAGTAGTAGCATTCTAGCATTACATTAACATTTCTCTTCTGAGCTGCAAAGCATTTAGGTAGCATCTCTCAAACATCATGTGATAACCTTAGAGATGTCATAATCCCTTGGATTGACTGGCACTGAAACTGGTCATATACTACTATCATGGACACTGTAGTCCCAAAGGGTGAAATGTGAACAAAACATAGTCAAAGAAAAAGTCACTTGAGCTCAGGATCAAACCAAGAATTTTGCCACACCAAAACAGTAACATGTCCCCTACACTCGCTATTTTCTCTTATTCTGATCCCTGATTAATGTAAAAAGGGATGTCCCTGATGTACATTATTATGCCTGATCATGCATTTCAACATCATGAGAAAAATAAGTTGTGATCTCGAGAAAAAAACATATCTTCACAGACTCTAGAATATGATTGACATATCACAGCAAACCAGCGACTCCAGCAACTACAAACATGGCCGAAGAGGACTACACTTCCCACACACATACACGTTCACCTTCTCCAGAGATCTAATCAGAAACACCTGTTCCCATTTCACTCACAATCACACGACACATAAAAGAGACTGTTCAAACACTAAATCTTTTTGAAATATACGCTCAGTTGCCTTGTCTTGGTCATTAACCAAGCCTTATATCGTGTTTGTTTATTCTGTTTTGACATTGCTTACATTTACGATTTTGTCTCTTTGCCCTGCTTGTACTGTTTGCCTGATCGCCTGAACTTTGTCTGTTCTTGATTTCTGTCTTCTACCTTATCCTTGGACTTCTTGTTGTTGCTGTTGTTGTTGTTGTTGTTGTAGTAAACTGCCATACCTGCATTTGCTTCTGTCTGTGCCTCCATTAAATGAGAATGATCCCAAACTATAGGCATTCATATTCACCAGAAAAGTCTAGTCGATGAAAGGACCTAAATTGCTTCCAGGTTACGAGAATGTAATCCAAAGACAGAGACCCTTTAAAATTATTCTAATCAATATTTTTCATTATTACAGTTTCATTGTTGTATTTTAATATTTCAATTTAAGATGTAACAAAGAGAAAATAAATAATATTCAAATAACTTTTTTAAATATTTTGAAAAAGGAACAATTATTAATTATAGCATTTTTATAGCATTTTTATATACATTTAGATTATAGCATTTTTAAAAATCATAAAATCTTTGTATTGGTTTTCATTTCAGTTTCAAAATAGAATAATGAGTGAATGCAAAAGTACATGGCCCTAGAAAAAAAAGACTGCAAAAGGGTACAGCGTATAGGGGAAAAAATCTGTTCTACATTACCATGTGTTCATAAAAACTGTGTGATTGTGACAGAATGTTGTTATTCATAATATAGATGGTGCAGTAAATAAATTAAACAGTTTTTCTATGAGTGGCTTGGAAAATGTCATTATTCAGTTATTTCCACTGGAGGTACAAAATGAAAACTGGGGGGGGAGAGAGAGAGAGAGAGAGAGAGAGAGGGAGAGAGAGAGAGAGAGAGAGAGAGAGAGAGATAGTAATCCATGCCTAAATTTTACAATAACAGTGGTCAACCATTATACCAAATTCTGAGAAATATTAGAAACACAAATAGACCTCTTGGCAGAAGTGAGTGGTGAAGCCATCTTCTGCAGACTCTGCAAACTCTGTCCATGGCACCCTCTCTCTGGTGCAGAAGGCAAAAGGCATTGCTGTGGGCAAAAAACACAAACATATATATACTCTACTTACAACAATATATATATATATATATATATATATATATATATATATATATATAAATCTACTCTACTTACAACCCTTTTCTAATGTTGTACTTTAAGATGCATAAAATCTTGATGGCACTGATCAATACCGGTTTTACCTCTTCTGAAGATTATGCCAGCTTTCTATATAAAAAACTCATGTTCTTTTAAATGACTTTCTATATTCGTCCATGTGTGTAATCCTCCTTTGCTGAGAGCATATTCATGTTTACCTAACAAATAGTGTGCATGCAAAACGGAATAATGCAACTGTGCTGAAAGAGTATACAAGCCACGAGCACTTTATTTGCTCTGCATTTTTCAGTACCATCTCATAATTTTATTTTGTAAACTGCTAAGGAACTTGTTCATCATTTGTTTCATCGTTTTTCAACAGTGAAAACAATGACTATATATACACATTAGTGCTCATTAACAAAAACGTGGAACACGTGCGGGAAAAGACGTGACTTCTCGACGTGCATGACAGACCTGGGTGGAGACGAAACAGAAACGAAAACAAAGTCCACGTGCTAGAAAATATCAATGAACTCCGCTCAGGAAAAGCGAAGGTGCAGTGCACATGCGCACTGCCTCCAGGGGGAACCGTGACCAGCGATGGTGCAGTGCCTGCACACTGCCTCCAGGGGGAACCGTGACAGAACCCCCTCCAAGGGCGCTACTCCCGGAGCGACACGAAAGACCTCCCCTGTTGGCGGTCCTGGCCCACTGGGCAGAATGTCCCAAGCAGAACCAGGGGACCCTGCAGCAGTCCAGGAAAGAAAAGAACGCCGAGGGGTGCCCGTGATAGAGCCGGAAAGCAACGTGACAGTTATAGCCACACCAAAGGGATAAGTGATGTCCTCGGATGCACAGGAGAGTTGAGCGATGACCTCTGTGGTGCACACAGATAGAGCCATGTAGTCAGCAGTGCAGAAAGACTGCGCGGCGTCCTCAGCTGAAGGGGGAGGCTGAGCAGCATCCACAGCTAAACCGGGAGGCTGAGCGGCATCCACAGCTGAACCGGAAGGCTGAGCGGCGTCCTCCGCGGTGCAGAAAGGCTTAGCAACGGCGTCCTTGGCTGAGCAGAGAGGCTGAGCGACGGCGTCCTCGGCTGAGCAGAGAGGCTGATTGAGGGCATCCTCCGCCGAGCAGGGAGGCTAAGCGACGACCTCAGCTGAGCAGGGAGGCTAAGCGGCGTCCTCAGCTGAGCAGGGTGGCTGAGCCGCGACCTCAGATGAGCAGGGAGGCTGAGCGGCGTCCTCAGCTGAGCAGGGAGGCTTAGCGGCGTCCTCAGCTGAGCAGGGAGGCTGAGCAGCGACCTCAGCTGGAAAGGGAGACTGTGCAACGACCTCAGCTGGACAGGGAAATAGAGCAGAGTATTCAGTGGTACAGGAAGGCAGTGTGACATCCTCAGCTGACCAGGAGCGTAGAGCGCCGTCCTCAGCTGAAAAGGAATGCTGAGCAACGACCTTATTGGAGATTGCGGGATATCCACCACCAGGAGCCCAGAGTCTGCTATGGTGGGTTGCATTGGCTTCCAGAGGCCATGTAGCTGAACTGGGCTGTCTGGGACTTGAGGCTTAACATGGAGCTCGAAGACTTGAGGCGTGACATGCAGCTCAGGGACCTGAGGTGTGACCTGGGGCCCTAGGGCGTGAGACATGAACTGGGGCCCTAGGGTGAGAGACGTGACCTGGGGCTCAAGGGAATGAGATGTGATCTGGGGTTCAAGGGAGTGAGACGTGATCTGAGGCTTAGGAACGTCGTGGGTCTCAGGTTCGGGCTCTGGGGTGGCCAGGTTAACCCCCAGTGGGAGCAGAACTTGGCACTCAGGCGTGGACGAGACTTGGTGCTCGGGCGTGGGAATGGACGAGACTTGGCGCTTGGGTGTGGGCAGGGACGAGACTTGGCTCTCCAGCATGGGCACAGGTAAGACTTGTTTTTCAGGCGTGGGCCTGCATGAGACTTGGCTTTCAGGCATGGTCACGGGTGAAACTTTCTCTGGGGTTTCAGGTTCGAGCTCCTTGTAGTGTATATGGAACGGTAGACTGGTCCTGTTCTCCACATTGGCGCCCCGTAAGAGATGATCCAGGTTGTATCTCTGCCCTGGTTCTCCAAACTCCCTTAGAAATATGTCCATGAAATGTCTACTATCCTCCAATCCCCTGGATTTTCTGGCTGCTAATTGCTGTGCCCACTTGAGAGCTGGGCCAAAAAACCGGGATATCATGAAATTTATCCATTCGTTCTTGCTGGGTTTAGAGTCCGCCAAACTTGAAAAATAGGTTTGACAGTCCACTAAAAATCTTGACAGCCAAAGAATCCATCATACATATTGGGGAGGTCCACGAAAGTCTTTTGTGGAAACTGTATCGACTCCTCAGCGGGGATGAGGGGCGTGGACCTCCGCGTGTTTCATCCTTCTCCGGCAGGGGGGACGGGGTGCCTTGTATGGGAGATAACATGGCATGAGGCGGGGCCTGCGGCGACTGTTCATGTTGTGCCAACAGGTGCTCGAGTTCATCCATCTCTTGGGTGAGGTGCTCCTGGAATGCCGTAAGCAGTGGTGGGGCGCATCACCCGAATTGCTTCAACCAGTTGAGCTGTGCCGTCTGCTGCTGTATCCGCGCAAATGCTGCATTGCCTCTCCCCGGACACTGGTGCTCTGAGCCTCCCTGCTACTTCCATAGTAAGGGTGCGTTCTCGTCCCGCATCCGTGCGAGGCGGGAAGTATTCACCGGATGACCCTCCCTCTTTTTTTTTTATTATAACAATTTTTATTGATTCTCATACACTTTTCAGAGTACAACAAGATATATCAATACAGAATCAACATTTTTGACCCTCCCTCTTATTGAAAAAAATACAACGTTAACTAGAACGCGGGTAAACAAAGGAACTCGGTCGCTGGTCTAGTAAACAAGGAAGCTATGGTCTTGGGAGAAAAATAAAAATTGCGAAGCCTCTCTGGTGTGGCGGAGACTTTTGTCCCATCTGCTGCTTCCAGATATCGGTTTTCATTCTGTCATGGTTTCAGGATTGAGGCGGAAGCAGGCGCAGACCTTTTTAGAACATTTATTGAACGAACAACAAAACAAAGACACTAGGACTACCCCGAGAAAACACTATGGCAGGAAACAGGAACCTGTTGACATGAAACTTTGAAACATGAAACAAACACCGTGAAACATAGAAACAGGAGTCTAAACAATGAAAGACAAAGACCCAGTGAAAACAATGACTATATATACACATCAGTGCTCATTAACAAAAACGTGGGACAGCTGCAGGAAAATTCAATTCAATTCAATTCAATTTTATTTGTATAGCGCTTTTTACAATAGACATTGTCTCAAAGCAACATGTGACTTCTCTACGTGCATGACAGACCTGGGCGGATACTAAACAGAAACAAAACAAAGTCCACGTGCTGGAAAATGTCAATGAACTCCACTCAGGAAAAGTGAAGGTGCAGTGCGCATGCACACTGCTCCCAGGGGGAACCTTGACCAGCAACGGTGCAGTGCCTGTGCACTGCCTCCAGGGGGAACCGTGACAATATGTATATAACACCACGGAACGGAACAGACTCTGCCTTTGTGTCACTGTGCAGCTATCACAAGCATAAATTCTTCAAGCAGGTTGTTTGTCATGCTAATTATTTTAAGAATATAGCTTATTCTCTAGCTATTAAACACCAGTTCGTGTTGCATATCACACACATTCCTGAAGTGTCAAGAAGTCATCCTTGGAGGTCACAGATGTTTCAGTTATGCCTATTGGTGTCCTTAATGACAGAGTAACATGTACACTGAAGCAGAGATAACCAGATGTGACTCAGGTTCATATGGCAAAATATGTGTCTTGCAGTAGTATACATAACAGTGAGGGGATGCTTATTGTACATGGATCTGTAGATCCACTACCATAACTTCAATAAGATCCTTAAACTGTGCATTCTTAAGGAGAACTTGTGTTTCCTTGTGAAACCTTTAAGGGCTTGGTATAGGGAGCATTGCAGAGGGTTTGAATTGTCTGCTTTACCCAATACAGATGTTGCCCTGATTGAGCTTGCTGACTTGATAGACCCAAGTTTCGGGTTTCCGTATGGTTAGCGTGAAAAGATTAGTCATCATTGAAGGTTAATGTAATAATTCTAGTCTAGTCTGAGGTCTGGATGCCAGTGTCTACAGTATAAATTAGGCTCTCTCTTGCTAAATCTCTGATTATATTTTTGAGTTCAAATAAAAACAAAAATATAAATTGATGGTTTCTTGTTCTCTACTCTGTTTTTGCTCTAGCTTGAGGGTGTTCTATTATGGCAGGTCTTGCTGTTGCTCTTCGAATTATCTTTGGTGATGAGACTGACTCCAGGAAACTTCCCCTGATGTCTGGAATTTCAGCAACTGTGGAAGAACTTCATGATTTGATAAAGACATTCTTCCACTTGAAAGAGGAGTTCCGGCTGCAATACATGGATGCTGACTCCTAAGAATTTATGAACCTAACTTCAGTATCTGAAATTGAACACAAAAGTACACTGAAGCTAATATGCTTGCCTGCATTGTCACTTGTGAAGCCCCAGATCGATGAGCCCTGCAATCACACTGTACCCAGTAAATTCATTTAGAGAGACTGTTATGGATTCAGAGCCACAAACCTCAGTTTACTCACATGCCTCATCCTGCAGTGATGAGAAGCAGTATACATCTACTCCTCACTCATCTACAGAAACTCTCTACGGATTATCCCATGGGCCAAAGTTTTGTGATCCTTAAGTTCTCTTACAATTTGAGCTACACATAAAGAATACAAAGTTTGAGGCCAATGGGACATTCCTTAACCCTGGCCCAAAGCTGAAAAGAATCATTCTTTGTGGCTTTGCCAAAGAAATGGTACACAAAATATCCAAAAGGCTACCAGTGTGAAGAGGTAGCAGAAGCTTTAACTACTGTAGGGCCAATCCTTGTTTGGGGCAACTGGGTTCCAAGACAGAATTTTGGGGATGGAAGCAGTCACTTAAAGTGCAAGATTTAAAAAAAATTACAACACTAAGCTGGGCCGGCTCAGACATCCTGAAATGTGCACCCTTAAAGCAGAAAAGAACATCAAGAACATCAAGGTCAACTACATTCCTCTGCATCCAAAAGATGAAACCACAGAAATCTTTTCGGAGGTGAAAATACATGACAATGAAGTGGTGATAAAAGCAAAAATGGAAAGAACCTTCTACCATAGACGTCAGCAGATTGTGGAGCAGGGGCCAATATAGTGTTCAAGAATCAATGGCCTGTAAATATGTAAATGTGTTATGAAGTGTTTTATTTTAGTCCATGGTTATTTACAGTATTACTATACCATACATCACTACCATATTAAGAATAAATATAACAAATTGCTGTATTTTGTTTGTCATTTTTAAGGTGAATGCCGAGTTTATGCGGTTCACTACTAAGCCACTACAATCAAAGTTTCTATTAAAGCCGGGCTACTTTTCAGAGGAGCTGATGCAGATCTTGAAGAGCAAAGGAAGAGTGAGGGGGTAAAAGATTAAAAAAAATGCCCTGTCAATCACCGACTTTGTTGGTAGAACTGCATGTAACATTTTCTGTTTGCTGTAGTTATTGTACAGCTTTCCATTCTTGGCTAAATTTTGTCTTGATTTGCCCCCTGCTGTAGTGTGAGAACATAAACGTCAGGAGAGTGTGCATCCTGAAAGGCCTTGTTATCTACCTCAATGAAGATCCAGACCCTTTCTTCAAGGAATATGTAGGGAGTTAATTTTTTTCCCCAAAATATATATTTTTTACTTGTATAGATCTTCTCTAAGTCATAATGTGTTATTTAAATGTCTTAATTTCTTACAGCTTACATTGAGCAGTGTTTTAGCTGGATGATATGAAGATACAACATGTGACGTAACAATTATGTAAACAATCAGCCGGTTGAGATTTGCTAAGTTTATATGACTATATGTGGAAATATACGGTATCTCACAAAAGTGGGTACACCCCTCACATTTTTTGTAAATTTTTCATGACAACACTGAAGAAATGACACTTTGCTACAATGTAAAGTAGTGAGTGTACAGCTTGTATAACAGTGTAAATTTGCGGTCCCCTCAAAATAACTCAACACACAGACATTAATGTCTAAACCGCTGGCAACAAAAGTGAGTACACTCCTAAGTGAAAATGTCCAAATTGGGCCCAATTAGCCATTTTCCCTTCTCAGTGTCATGTGACTTGTTAATGTTACAAGGTCTGTGAATGGGGAGAAGGTGTGTTACATTTGGTGTACTCGCTCTCACACTCCCTCATACTGGTCACTGGAAGTTCAACATGGCACCTTAGGGCAAAGAACTCTCTGAGGATCTAAAAAAAAAGAATTGTTGCTTTACATAAAGATGGCCTAGGCCAGTGGTTTTCAAAGTGGGGGCCGCCAGGGGGGCCTCAACAATTTGGTGTGAAAAATAAATTCTCACTCTCAGACAACCACACACACACACACAATCAATTCCAAATGTAATGTAATGTAAAGATGTAAGATGTAATTATTAATAAAAAAAGGGTGGGGGGTGTATTCAGAAGTCTGTATTTTTAATGTGTTTTAAAGACATCTTGCAAAAGGGGGGCCTCGGTCAAATGTTAATGCCATTTTTTAATGCCTTGCCCTGGAAAAGTTTGGGAACCACAAACCTAGGCTATCAGAAGATTGCCAACACCCCGACACTGAGCTGCAGCATGGTGGCCAAGACCATACAGCGGTTTAACAGGACAGGTTCCACTCAGAACAGGCCTCGCCATGGACGACCAAAGAAGTTGAGTGCACATACTCAGCATCATATCCAGAGGTTGTCTTTGGGAAATAGATGTATGAGTGCTGCCAGCATTGCTGCAGAGGTTGAAGGGGTGGGGGGTCAGACCATACGCCACAAACTGCATCAAATTGGTCTGCATGGCTGTCATCCCAGAGGGAAGCCTCTTCTAAAGATGATGGACAAGAAAGGCCGCAAACAGTTTGCTATGGACAAGCAGACTAAGGACATAGATTACTGGAACCATGTCCTGTGGTCTGATGAGACTAAGATACACTTTTTTCGTTCAGATGGTGTCAAGCGTGTGTGGCAGCAACCAGGTGAGGAGTACAAAGACAAGTGTGTCTTGCCTACAGTCAAGAATAGTGATGGGAGTGTCATGGTCTGGGGCTGCATGAGTGCTGCCGGCACTGGGGAGCTACAGTTCATTGAGGGAACTATGAATGCCAACATGTAATGTCACATACTGAAGCAGAGTATGATCCCAGCATGTATTGCAGCATGATAAGGACCCCAAACACACTTCCAAGACGACCACTGCCTTGCTAAAGAAGCTGATTGACTGGCCAAGCATGTCTCCAGACCTAAACCCTATTGACCATCTGTGGGGCATCCTCAAATGAAAGGTGGAAGAGCACAAGGTCTCTAACATCCACCAACTTTGTGATGTCATCATGGAGGAGTGGAAAAGGACTCCAGTGGCAACCTGTGAAGCTCTGGTGAACTCCATGCCCAAGGTAATTAAGGCAGTGCTGGAAAATAATGTTGGCCACACAAAATATTAACACTTTGGGCCCAATTTGGACAATTTCACTTAGGGGTGTACTCATGTACTCACATTGTACTCACAGGGCGGCTGTGGCTCAGTTGGTAGAGCAGGTTGTCCACTAATCGTAGGGTTGGCGGTTCGATTCCCGGACCACATGCCGAAGTGTCCTTGGGCAAGATACTGATCCCCAAGTTTCTCCCGATGGCAAGCTAGCGCCTTGCATGGCAGCTCTGCTACCATTGGTGTGCGTGTGTGAATGGGTGAATCAGACACAATATAAAGCGCTTTGGATAAAAGCGCTATAAAAGTGCGCCATTTACATTTGTTGCCAGCGGTTTAGACATTAATGGCTGTGTGTTGAGTTATTTTGAGGGGATAGCAAATTTACACTGTTACAAAAGCTGTACACTCACTACTTTAGATTGTAGCAAAGTGTCATTTCTTCAGTGTCGTCACATGAAAAGATATAATCAAATATTTACAAAAATGTGAGGGGTGTACTCACTTTTGTGAGATACTGTATATTTGTGTTTTAAAATATACCACAAACTTTTTGAACAACCCTGTTTGCGTTTGTTATTCCGTTTTATTTTATATTTGTTATGGCATAGAGGGATTATTTTAAAGGTCAATTCCATTTGAATCGTGAGCTGTTTACTCTGTGCGGCCTAACCTAGACTGGGCCATAACAAATATAAAATAAAATGTACTTCATTGTATGACATGAAGTGATTCTTATTACATTGACTAAAATTATTCAGTCAAATGAACGAGTGAGTGATTTTCTCTTTGTCTTTTGTTGTTTGATTTATATTAATGACAGACAGCAGCTGTTATTAGACTGCTGTCACTTTAAGACCTAAGGCACAGACACAATATACTGACACACATCCAACTTCTTTCCCAACTGTTTACATTCACTTAAGACATAACTGACTGTGTTTGCATGAATACTCCGCCAGACCTGCATTTTGACATAATGTGTGTGTGTTTATTTGACCATCCAAGTATAATAAGCCGCTAAAGAGAACTCCATTCATTTCAAGTGTATGCGCACAGAAAGTCCCCAGGCAGGGAGACATTCATTAATTTCTTGTTAAATAAATTTTATGTTGTTATTTATTTTGTATCCTTCTTTTCATGTTACAGATGACGTGGACTCGACTGTACTCGGAAACATTTCCGAGTCCAAAATGTCAAAATCTGTATTAAGTTCGAGTACAACTCATAGCCAAACTCTAATAAGAAGGGCTTTAAAGCAATAGTCCACCCAAAAAATAAAAATTCTCTCATCATTTAGGTACATTATTTGAGTAAATGTTGAGAGGATTTTCATTTCTGATTGGACTATTCCTTATACTTATAAAATAGGATGTGTATGATTTTTTTTTTAATGCTAATAAGAATTTCATCATAATGATCTTTCAATGTAATGTAATTCACAAGCTTTCAATTGGATTCCATATTGATTCATTTAGCTACAACATTAAAACTACCTGCCTAATATTGTGTAGGTCCCCTTCATAGTGCCAAAACAGCACCAACTCCCACCACATTTTCACGGTTATTTGAGTTATCATAGACTCTGTCAGTTCAAACCAGTCTGGCCTTTCTCTTTCTACCCCTCTCATCAACAAGGCATTTCCGTCAGCAGAACTGCCACTTACTGGAGGACACCATTCTTAGTAAATTGTAGTGAATGTTGTACCTGAAAATCACATTACAAAAATAACAATTATAGGGCCCACACTGTAAAATTATTATAAAATTATTAACATATTTGGACTGTACAGCACCTGAGGAGTAGCTTTAGATATAATTGCCTTCTTCAAGAGCACAGTGGCAGCAACAGGGATCTTATCTTGACTTGACCCTTGTACTGAGCTGCTAGTCCACTTATCTAGCCTGAAGTTGATCATCTTGAATGGCTTATTTATATTTCACTTAACATTATTTTTCTGTTTCTGTTGTTAATTTTACTTTTGCCATGGTTTTAGCAATCACATCCTACCTTGTACTCACTGGGTAAAATTTCCCATTGATTAATTACAATAAAACATCTGAATTTACCACTTTTCCACCCAATTTTATTTTAATAAATTATTCATTTACTAATTGAAGATTTTACTCATTCATATTTTATATATTTTATGTATGCCAAATCAAACAGTCAAAGAAGTCAAGGAAGATGTGAAGTTTCAAGCTGAAAAGTAGAAGTACAATTTGTTTATTATATTTTGATGTAAAATCAAAGTGTTCTGTGTTGTTGTCCAGGCCTCTGCCATTGAGGATACAGAAAATGACATTGCAAGCACCGTCATGGAGTTTTACACAATCCAAAGAGAAGGTGATTCTAGAAGTTGTGGTAGAGAATTAAGGTTTTGAGCAACTTAAACTGTGTGATCATTTATGTTCGGTTTCATTTATGCTCTTGACCTAAGCTTTCCTGACACCTTCGAGGTTATACAGATGATCATAATGAACTTGGATGGACATAAACTGAATACAAATATCCAGTAGTGAAGATGTTTGCATGGGATATACACTTTTTTTGGGACACATACATTATGTTGGGAATTGAAGATTGATAAGGATTACTACACAACATTAAAACAAAATCTGTACATCACCACATGGCTCATGGATGGTTTCTTGGGCAGCCATATTAATGCATTGTGTGCTGAAGCCGTTCTGATTTGTTTTCCTTGTTTCTGAGTGATATTTTTTTGCATACATTTACATTGAGTACTTCACATACTGACACATGTACACACACCTCCACACACAAAAAATACAATATTTTACTATACTGATTATCAGTAAACAAACACAATAAATGTAGTAGTGGTTCTAGTCTGTTTTAAGTTAGTTTAATTCTTTTGTCTCGATATATATTTCTACCTAATAATTTATTTTCCAAATAAATGCTTTAGTTTCAAAAGCATAAATAAATGTTATAAATGTATCCATTTCATTTAAACTCTATTTTTCCATCTCAATCCCATCTGAAGTTCCAGTAATGTCTGGCAAACTGAAGACGCTCGAGCTTGTTTTTGCTTTAACCCCTTCCGAACAACTTGTGGTCATGTAGGTGACTTCAGATTGTAGTTTTGGAGACTTTCTGACCCTAAGACACAGCTACAGTGGTTTGAAAAAGTGTTTGCCCCTTCCTCATTTCCTGTTCCTTTGCATGTTTGTCACACTTAAGTGTTTCGGAAC
>JAFFST010048096.1:290717-301085 GCA_022414735.1 Noturus placidus | reverse complement strand
GTCCTGAAGCAGCAAAACAAAATGAAGACTTTGGAGTGGCCTAGCCAAAGTCCTGACCTGAATCCTATTGAGATGTTGTGGTATGACCTTAAAAAGGCCGTTCATGCTCGAAAACCCTCTAATGTAACTGAATTAGGACAATTCTGCAAAGATGAGTGGGCCAAAATTCCTCCAGGACGCTGTAAAAGCCTCATTGCACGTTATCGCAAACGCTTGGTTGCAGTTGTTGCTGCTAAAGGTGGCCCAACCAGTTATTAGGTTTAGGAGGCAATCACTTTTTCACACAGGGCCATGATGGTTTGGATTTTTTTTCACCTTTAATAATAAACACCTTCATTTACAAATTGCATTTTGTGTTTACTTGTGTTGTCCTTGACTATTGTTTAAATTGGTTTGATGTTCCGAAACACTTAAGTGTGACAAACATGCAAAGGAACAGGAAATGAGGAAGGGGGCAAACACTTTTTCACACCACTGTATAACGTGACACAGTTGAACTTTCCTTTTTATGACTGCTGTTCTGACATATTTCTAGATTGGAGCAGTCACCTGTGATACGTCTGAGATATAGGATACAGTTTTGCTGATAATTTTCCCTTCAGAGAGTCCCATGTATTGAGAAGTACACATTATATCTGTTTTCCATCTCACTGTCAGATAGACCGAAGCCTCTTTTCCTTCAGCAGCGATGACGAGCCTGTTGCTTAAACGTAGGATGCTCAATGCTCAGTTTGGACAAGAAGAACGCTCCAGCATGTCACTTTGCAGTGTGTTATTAAACATCATCCGCCTGAGAAATACTGAAGGCTCGTGATGAGAAAGCTGCTACGGAAAAAAAAAATCCTACACAAAACACTAAACGAATACTTTATTATCTATCGATCTCTGGGAGTAGAAAAGGATCATTCGAAGGACAAAGCAAGGATCAATTAAAGCATATGAACTCTTGTGCGTCAACATGTATTATACTTCGCCTAACAAATGAACATGTTGCTTTGTTTAATGACATTTGGATGGCTACCAGCTGCTGTGATGACGAACATGAAGAACCAGATTGCTACACTATAATCAGAGACACAGAGGTGTAAGTTTCCCCTTCTTATAAACATGCTATTTTAATCATCATTACTTGAATGGTCATTATTAATATGGAAAGATTGGTTGACGGTAGATGAATTAGTGTCCTCACCTCTCCTACTGCTGTCAGACATCTGCCAGAAATACACAAGCATGTCACATTTACTGTACCGATTTACTTATACAGATTATCTATTCTTATCAAACCACAAGCGTGTCCCCTGCCACTGCATGACATCACTGCAAACCTCTTCTCCAAAGGATAGTAAAGTGTGCATTTGTTTTTTCAGATCTATTTTTAAAGTGCATATTGGTTATGGACACTTGCTTCCAGACATACAAGTGATGAAACAATGATCAAACAATGCTAGCTCAGAGTGGTAAGGTCAGTGTTATTAATTATCTATGTATGTATGTACAGTATGTCACAAAGCTCCGTGACGTCATCATGGAGGAGTGGAAGAGGACTCCAGTGGCAACCTGTGAAACTCTGGTGAACTCCATGCCCAAGAGGATTAATGCAGTGCTGGTAAATAATGGTGGCCACACAAAATATTGACAATTTGGGCCCAATTTGGACATTTTCACTTAGGGGTGAACTCACTTTTGTTGCCAGTGGTTTAGACATTAATGTCTGTGTGTTGAGTTATTTCTTCAGTGTTGTCACATGAAAAGATATCATCAAATATTTACAATAAATATTGCTTGTTTACAACTTGTAAACTGGGCTTGTTTCCATGAACTAATACGGGGACAGGCGGGGTTAAAATTATATATATATATATATATATATATATATATATATACACACACACACACACACACACATACATACATACACACACACATACTGCAGACAGCCACTAGAGGGCCTCAGAGACGTTCCTGCTCCTGGCTTCACGTTTAAACCCTGCTACAGCATCCATACAGCATCTTACACTGTATACACAAGCATTGGTTCGATCCCTAGCAAAATCAGTGCGTTTCTAATGATATGTTCATTTGATTATTAATTACAACTTTAGAAGAATAAATTGAAGAATAAGAAAATGGAAATGCAGAAATAGTACATTTTAGACAAAGGGAGTAAGTAAATGGTCGAACTTAGCAAGCTGTATGATTTAGCTAATCATATTTATCATTAACATAAATTATGAAATGATTTAGAACCATGCATATTCTACAAATATTTAGGCACATTCTTATGCCTGCAAATATTTTTCTTATTGCACTTTTTTAATGTCAGCACTGTGTCACACGTCTCATACTTTGGGTCCAGGAAAAATGTTATTTCACCTCACTGTATACTGCACACTGTATTAAAATAATGATCTACACGACTTATTTGGGTTGGGGGGAAGGGGTCGGGGCACCATCGTTTAGTTTTTATATATTTGCTGAGTATTTTTCTATTGACTCGATATCATGAATAAAAATAGCTGTTTACTCTGGCCCTTTGGTTTTCAACTGTAGATACACACATATACGGGGCAGCATGAGCTTCAAAGACCTCCTA
The DNA here is from genome assembly GCA_022414735.1 of Noturus placidus. Lineage (NCBI taxonomy): Eukaryota > Metazoa > Chordata > Actinopteri > Siluriformes > Ictaluridae > Noturus > Noturus placidus. Next base: position 298,492 of record JAFFST010048096.1, on the reverse strand, counting down.
CAACTGTTCTGTGAGAAAGCTGGGACAATGTCCATTGTTAACAGTGCTATGCAAATAAAACTGAAGAGAATTTAATTGAAAAACATTGTTCAACGGATAAAAAAAAAAGCAAAACCCTTCATCTTTTCACAAGCTAGCATGAACTATTGATTGTGTAATTCAGCCTCCTGAAGCCATGTTATGTTAACGTCTGGTCTTTTAGTCGAGCCACACTCCCTGATGACCGCATTATCAGTGAACTGCTCTTTGCATTATGAGCCACTTTGATGGTATGATGGATTCACTGATGTCTATGCAGTCCACATTGTCCAAGATAAAACATTTGGTGAATGAGAGTATCCAGCAAGTTAAAAACCGCTGTCCATGTGGTGTACTGATTTGTACTTGATTTCAGGACCGATGTAACCTGGAAAGGGCGAAGTCTGAGGTATTTGAGATCATACAGAATTTTGTTTGATGCACTACAAAGCTTTGTAGAAATATTCACTATTATACCTTCTCAATGAATTAAAAGTACGGCTAACGAAATGTTAGTAACTATACCATGCTTTCTTTGCCTCGCTCTTTCTCTCCATCTCTCTCCCTTGCCACAAGATTTGCCAAGATGTACATAAATGTCTCTTGATCATCTTTATATTTAGAATAAACATATAAGTATTCATATATTCAGCCATTTCTACTCCTGCTATTTTGTTTAATATCCAGTTTTATATATTTCATACACTCTAAAAACAAGTGTTCTGTGTTAAACACATTGTTTTTCATATTATACTGCCCTGGGGGCAGCCAAGTGAAAATGTACCAAAGTGGAATTATACAAACATTTTCTCCAAAGAAATGAGTTTATCCTCAGTAATCACTGTGTATGGAATATTTACAGTAATCAAAGCATTGTTAACAATAACCCATTAACTAAGCGTATACTATAATAATTGATATTCAATTTACTTTTTGCAAATTTCCAAAGGAAACAATAAATAAATAAATAAATAAAGCATCCTTGAAGGAACCTCAACAAATAACTGACCAAATATATTTAAAACCTCTTTGGGGTACTACAGTTGAGGTCAAAAGTTTACCTTTGATTCTTAATACTGTGTGGTGTTACCTGGATGATCAACAGCCGTATATGTGAGAGTTCTTCACGAGTCCCTTGTTTGTCCTGAGCAGTTCTTTTGAAACCTCCTCCAGGTCGGGCACATTCTTAACTTTTCCAGCATCTTCTGCACATTTCAGTCCTTTCCAGCAGCGTCTACATGATGTTCAGATCCGTCTTTTCACACTGAGGAGGACCGAGAGACTCGTACACGACTATTACAAAAAGTTCCAAACGTTCACTGATGCTCGAGAAAGCAACACGATGCAGTGTTAAGAGCAGTGTTCCTGTTTAACTTTACTGTATATACAGTAGTGCACCTAAACAGGATCACGCAGTCTCACACACAGCCAGGTATCAAATTCTCCATTATGCTGTGGTGGGCATTTTACTGGAATGGTTTGGTTCGACTGGTCCCCTTAAAGCACACATTCACATAAAATGTGAAAACAAACGAAGCCTTTTTGAGAATATAAATATATAAAAACAGCCCAAATCATCCCATTTGCCTAGAGATTTTATTGTCTATTAATAACTGGCTAATAAAATAAGTCTTATAATAGAGCAGACCTGACAACACTGAAGAAAAAGAATGTGTAGCCCAATTGCCTGTGTAAACGCAGTGAACAGTAAAAAAAAAAACAATAAAAAATAAAACCAAAAACAGTACAATTTCAATATTGTTCTTTTACAGACCGCTCGTCTAACGTCCCTCGTAGAAAACGAGAAACACTTCCACGTGGCCAACTTCACTGTTGATCTGCTGCTCAAGCTGTTCGAGCATGTCTGAGAGCTTACCAGTCAGACTCATTTGTCGGTTTATTCATCTGTCTTTTTTTTATTACAAAAAAATAAAATAACGTAAACAGCTGTGCAGTCACATTTCTGAGTGTTAATTCCATATTTCTTCCAACGTACTCCGACGTGAACATGCGGAGCTCCTGTGCAAAATGTGTAAAGGGTGGAATGTCACAGTCATTTAAATAGAAATTTTTTGGTATGACCAAGAATACTCAATCCAGGTGAACATATGGGAGATTTTGGATGTTTTCGGCAGTGCTCTCCACCACCGTCATCTTGACCACCATCATAACACCAACTGGAGCAATACATTTTGGAAGAATAGTATTGATAACTCCACTATAGTTCCAGACAATTATAAAATGCCAAAGCACACTGACCCTCTTCCGGTGGCTTGTGGTGGTCCAACACCTTACTAAGACAATTTACGTAACTTGTACATTTGTTTTGTATCGTGTATTATTGTTATAAGACTTCATATGATATTATAGTGATCTGATTATAATAGCATGAGATTCGTCTCTAGTCCATCGTCTTCAGTCACTAATGGACAATTTGAGTCTGTTTAAATCAGAAGAGAGATATTTATTTCATCTTTCATCTAAGAACATTTCATGAATTACCCAATATGAAAAGATATAAAGGTTAGTGTTCGGGTTAGAGGTGGTGTTAGCATTCATCATTTTTTTTTTCGTTTCATACATTTGAAGGCAAACCGAATCCAGCCACACTGCCCTTGGTGGTTTACATGTAACTGGTCTTTGGCAGAGTAAGGTTTAAGTTCTATGGTTCTTCTGTTAATTAATTCCTTAGTTTACTTCAAGGTGTATTATTTCCCTTACACCATCCCCAGCCCACACACATGAATAGTGCGTTTCCTTTCATTGTGTCAACCTACTTTAAGTGTTTGTGTTGTTACATTTACACTTCATGAGTTAAACACTCTATATGATTACACACCATAAAAAATACATGTACAAAACTATAAGATTTGAAATTGCTTATGTACAGCTATGTACACTACTAAATGAAACACCTAATTAAAGTTACAGAACATTAAGAAAACAAACAAAAAAAAGACATATATACTTGTGCTCCCCAGGCACATACACCCGTGTGTCTCCGTTTATTAGCCATGTATCTGGTGTCAGTTCTGATTTCGGCAGACGTGGAAAAAGAAAATGACATGAGGAGGAAGAGGAGTGGATCAGATCAGCTGTGTATCCTACATCTCCTTCTGAAATTCTTGGGATATCGGAAAGGATGGGAAAGGGTGAATACCTAAAGAAAAAGAAAAACAAAGTCAGACCATGGATCAGGTCGTATACGTGCAGCATGTTCACAAACAACATGGAATAATTAATACAATTTAATTGTACATGTGTCACGCCTCGACCAGCAGAGGACGCCACGGCATAGACTTTGCCCAGTCATGTGACCCTATGACGTAGTTGCATGCCGGAAGTATGGACAAGTCGCGTCAGGTGTTTTGAGTTTAGTGTTCGTTAAGTGGATTATTTAAGTTCCGAGTTTTCTGCACAAAGTTGCGCGTGATTGTTTCTACAGGTTTAGACTGACTGTTCCTTTGTTTCCCTGCGTGAAGGATTAATACCAGGTTGAAGGTTTGTTTTCATGTTTTTTGTAAATAAAAGACTCTTGCATTTACTTCCTACCTCCAAATCATGACAGAATCACGCGCCGCATCATGGAAGTAGTGAGAGCACCCGAGTTTTTTGTTTGGGACTTTTCCATGTGGGAGGAATATTGCGCCTGGCAGCGCCAACAAGACATGGCACACCAGGCAGATCAAGAGAGGCGCCGCAGCGAAACAGCGGTGGCGCGGCTACTGCGGCAGGCAGAGCGACTGAAGGAGCTCGAGGGTATGCTATTACTACACAAACCGCAACAACTGAGTGTCCCCACGCCTGAGCGCCCCGTGTCATCCCTGTCCGAGCCCGAGAGCCCAGTTTCTTCCCGGTCCGAGCCCGGGAGCCCAGTTTTGTCCCTGTCTGAGCCCGGGAGCCCAGTTACGTCCAAGAGCCCAGTTACATCCGAGAGCCAAGTCACGTCCCACGCCCTTGAGCCCCATGTCACGCATCACGCCCTTGAACCCCATGTCACGCATCACGCCCTGGAGCCCCATGTCACGCATCACGCCCTGGAGCCCCATGTCACGCATCAGGCCCTTCAGCTCCAGCCGGGGGCAAACCCGGCAGCTTCCGGCACGATAGAGACCGAGGGGGAGGTCTCAGCCCTGCAGGAGGCGGAGTAGCCATCCTGCACCGCAGCATATGCCGCACTGTTCCCCTCTTCTACGTAGGCGGCGTCCTGCGTTCCCGAGCCACGGCAGGCAGCGTCCTGTGTTCCCGAGCCACGGCAGGCGGCGTCCTGCGTTCCCGTGCCATGGCAGGTGGAGTTCTGTGTTCCCGAGCCTCTGTGGGAAGCTCCCTGCGTTCCTGAGCCTCTGTGAGAGAAGTCCTGCGTTCCCGAGCCTCTGTGGGAGGCTTCCGTCCTGCGTTCTTGAGCCACCTGCTGGCCAGCAAGACCCGCCTCGGTTCCTGTGGCAGCAACGGGACTTCTGCCCAGGGGCCCGGGACCTCTCGTTGGACGGGGGGTTCTGTCACGCCTTGACCAGAAGAGGACGCCACGGCATAGACTTTGCCCAGTCTTGTGACCCTATGACGTAGTTGCATGCCAGAAGTATGGACAAGTCGCGTCAGGTGTTTTGAGTTTAGTGTTCGTTAAGTGGATTATTTAAGTTCCGAGTTTTCTGCACAAGGTTGCACGTGATTGTTTCTACAGGTTTAGACTGTCTGACGGTTCCTTTGTTTCTCTGTTTCCCTGCGTGAAGGATTAATAACCAGGTTGAAGGTTTGTTTTCATGTTTTTTGTAAATAAAAGACTCTTGCATTTACTTCCTGCCTCCGAATCATGACAACATGTAGATGTAAACAACTTGGAGCATGGCTAAAAATCTCTCAAAGCTTGGGATTTTAATATTATCGTTATGTTCACTTCAACGGCGTAAAAAATTAAGACGCTATATAAATATAAACATATTCATCTGAAATGGAAAAAATAAAATCCCAACAACTTAAGAATGCATTATATGGATGGTATTTACTGTATAATAATTAAATATATACTGAGAAAATATAATAATAATAATAATAATAATAATAATAATAATAATAATAATAATAATAATAATAAACAAACCCTTGGGCATATCTCGTTATAAAGGGCATTATTTGCACTAAACAGTAAAATTCTATCATATCAGGAAGTGGCCAGGAAAGACAAGAAGCTAATGGACTTCAGCAGACATTCTTTATCAGAGCAATATTAAACCAAGTGTGCAGTTTTCTCTCTTTATTTAAAACTCTAAACACATTATTATCTTGAAGAGTTTTTAAATTCTGCATAGCATTTAAATACCAGTTCAACCTGTAGGTCTGTAGGCTTTGCTATTACTAAACGTTCATATCAGAGTCTCGGCATGAAGACTTTTGTAATAAAATTCTACTAGGATGCAATTAGAGGCTGCGACGGAGCAAAGGAAACGCATGCAAGAAGCCGTGCTCCAAAAAAAAAACAAAAAAAAAAACAACAGTTTTTGAAGAATCTGCAATCTGCTAGTAGCACATCTGTGTGAATCTTATTGTCTGGGCTCTGCTGCTGAAGATGTAATTTTCACATTTCAACAACTCCAACACTGCAGTCACGCCACATCGACAATCATTCACGTAAGTGCAGAGCTGCAGTGCTCTTTAAATTTTACCCATAAAGCAGATGTCTTTAGCCCAGATGGCATTATCTTGTGGAGAAAGCAATTACTATGATTTAAAATAAAGTTCACAATTTCAATCAGGACCGTCAATCACTCTTCTTAACCATGAAGACAATATACTAATTAAAATACCTATACTATGTGGCCAAAAGTATGTAGACACCTGACCATGACACCTAAAGTTCCTTGCGAAAGTATTCGGCCCCCTTGAACTGTTCGACCTTTTGCCACATTTCAGGCCTCAAGCATAAAGATATAAAACTGTAATTTTTTGTGAAGAATCAACAACAGGTGGGACACAATCATGAAGTGGAACCACATTTATTGGATATTTCAAACTTTTTCAACAAATAAAAAACTGAAAAATTGGGCGAGCAAAATTATTCAGCCCCCTTTAGTTAATACATTGTAGCGCCACCTTTTGCTGCGATTACAGCTGTAAGCCACTTGGGGTATGTCTCTATCAGATTTGCACATCGAGAGAATGACAGTTTTATATCTTTATGTTTGAGGCCTGAAATGTGGCAAAAGGTCAAACAGTTCAAGGGGGCCGAATACTTTCGCAAGGCACTGTATATGTGCTTGTTGAAGCTCCTAGTCCGAAGGCATGGCCATAATCTGGTATAATGAGCTCCACTCTCTCTTCTGGGAAGGCTTTGCACTGCATTTTGGGTAGTGGCTGTGGGGATGTGTGTTCATTCAACTACAAGAGCATTATTGAGGTCAGGCACAGATGTTGGGTGAGGAGGCCTGGTGTGCAGTCAGCATTCAGATTCATCCCAAGTGCAAAGTGTTTGAGGTCAGAGTTAGGGTTAGGCTGCTCGAATACTTCCAAACTGACCTTGGGAAACCATGTCTTTATGTACCTTGCTTTTACTCATGGGCATGTTCATGCTGAGACCGGTTTGGACTTGGCCTCTTCGTTTAGACTGGTTTATCATCACATATTGTGAAAGTTCAGAGCCACTGATCTGGTCTTGCCTCGTTGTGTAGGACCCTCACCTAGTTTTGTATTACCCTTCTGTTTTGATCGCTCTACTCACTGAACACTTTATTAGGAACACCTGTACATCTACTCGTTCATGCAATTATCTAAATCAGGCAATCATGTGGCAGCAGTGCAATGCATAAATTCATGCAGATATGGGCCAAAAGCTTCAGGTAATGTTCATACTAAACAACAGAATGGGGAAAAAATATGATCTCTGTGATTCTGAGCGTGGCATGATTTGTGTTGCCTGATAATGACTGCACAGCTGAAGATTAGAAAATCGTCGCCTGGTCTGATGAATCTCGATTTCTGCTGAGGCACACAGATGGTCAGGTCAGAATTTGACTCCAGCAGCATGAATCCATGAACCCAACTTTCCTTGTGTCAGCAGTCCAGGCTGGTGGAGGTAGTCTGATGGTGCAGGGAATGTGTTCTCAGCACACTATAGACCGTTAATACCTAATCAATCATGGCTTGAATGCAGCAGCGTATTTGAGTATTGTTGCTGACCAGGTGCATCCATTCATGGCCACAATATACCATCTTGTAATGACTACTTCCAGCATGATAATGCACCATGTCACACAGCAAAATTCGTCTCAAACTGGTTTCATGAACATGACGATGGGTTCGGTGTTCTTCAGCGGCCTTCCCAGTCACCGGATCTGAATCCAGTAGAGCAGATTTGGGATGTGGTAGAATGGGAGATTCACAGCATAAAACTGCACCTGAAACATCTGCAGGACATGCAGGATGCAGTCATGTCAACATGGACCAGAATCTCAAAGGAATGTATCCAAAATTAAGAGCAAAATGTATTAGTATACAGTGGTGTGAAAAAGTGTTTGCCCCCTTCCTCATTTCCTGTTCCTTTGCATGTTTGTCACACTTAAGTGTTTCGGAACATCAAACCAATTTAAACAATAGTCAAGGACAACACAAGTATGTAACACAAAATGCAATTTGTAAATGAAGGTGTTTATTATTAAAGGTGAAAAAAAATCCAAACCATCATGGCCCTGTGTGAAAAAGTGATTGCCCCCCTTACTATAACTGTGGTTGTCCACACCTGAGTTCAATTTCTCTAGCCACACCCA
>JAFFST010048096.1:268449-283465 GCA_022414735.1 Noturus placidus | reverse complement strand
AATAATAATAATAATAATAATAATAAGCAACTCCAGCCGTTTCTTTTTTTAACAGGCTATAAATATGAATATTACATAAATGCATTCATCCCACTATTGAGAAAGCTCAGAGAATCATATGCAATTTAAGAAAGAATAATTAGTCCCCAACCAATTACATTCCCCATAATGCCTGAGGAGAAGCAGACAGAAAGAAGGAAGCCATTACTTGTCAGGGTTGGCGGCTGCCTCTTGTTGGACAGCAGCAGAGGTCATCAAATTTTTAAATTGCCCCAATCTGGCAACGTCTGACCAAGGTCATCACTGACCTGCTGTCCTGCGGTGTCTGGATAGAGAAGGCAGAGAGGTAAGCATTGTGAGCAGAAGAACAGAAGCTGGGGGCAAGGGGGGTGGACCCACAATTTTTTAATAGTCTACAAATATATATCTCTCAAGTAATTCATTTTTCAAAACAGCACAAAAGGTCTGTGTAGAGTCAGGAGTCCATCAGAGGCAGAACTTTGGAATTAAATTTTTCAGCTATAATCTACTCAGGGAGAATAAATCCATAAAAACCAAACCTAATTATTCAAAAGCAAAAACTGAAAGCACAGAACAAATCCATCATTCGAGTGAAAGAATGTAGGTCATACTGGAATACTGAACTTGTACTGAAATATATATATATATATATATATATATATATATATATATAGTTGTGTTTAAGGACAGAATATGATACCCTGCAGATTAGATTATATTGTCCTATAATACGCAGACCGATTCAAATTAGCGCCTGGTCTTCATTCGGAACCGTACGTGGGTTTATTAATCACCAGTATGAGATATGACTCCCTCACTTCACCATGCCTCAGGCTCTAAAGATCGCTTACAGTACTTGTATATTGGATATTATTTATTGGAGTGATATTACATTCCAGTTTAAAAGATGTTTAAAAACACCCATGTTAGTTGACCATGCATCGCACTTTGTGATGTCATATAAAATACCCTGAAGTGGAGTTCAGTCTTCTGTAAGGATAAACACACGACGAACAGTGCTGTTTTACAGAAATAATCGTTGACGTGGTGAAGCTTTCTGTTAGGATTATGCAACATTTCCCGAAAGAGTCTCGGCTGTCTGTGATGTGTGTAAATGCCAGGAAGTTTCCCAACGCAGGAGAGAGGAGTTTGCATTATTCGGGTTTCTCAGTCACATGACAAGATGTGGGGTTTTTTTTAAGGGGGGGGGGGGGGGGGGTTGGTCTTATTAACCACAAGATAGAAAAACAAGGGCTGGAGAGTGACAACTTTTTATTATAGATACTATAAAGTAAGTAACTTGTAGACCATCTTGTAGACATTCAAGAACATGACGTAACTATAAACTGTAAAGCGTGATGCGTTTTCATTAATAAATAAAAGATTGCAACATCACTGTGGTATACGCAGAATAACACACTCCATATGAATGGAATCCATGGTGTGATGAAACTTTAAGTGACATTAAAAGTACTGATGTAATCACTGCACTGTGGAGCGGATTACTTCTCACATAACAGCACTGGCTACCATGTTATTCATAGTGTAATACCACAGTACAGCCACTGGGGGCACCAGCGCACACAACTGCACCACATAAAACGGTTTTCAAGCCCAGCACTGAGGCAGCTTTAAAGATCAAACAGATTGCTGGATTTTTCCTACAACATACAGGCTTCCTGCTTAGATAAGAAGAAGCCAGACAGAGCAATCAGACTAAATGTAGAAAAAAAGGGTTTAATGCAGTTTCACACAAAGTTCATGTCTCACGAGGTTGAGAAGTGTCCTCTCTCTCTTTCTCGCTCTCCAGAAATACCCTTAATTTACACTTCAAACAGGAAAGAAGGTATTGAAGAAAAACTATTTCAGACACTTCACACCTTGCGGTGACCTTGACCCTGTTTGTATCAATTGCAAAATTTAAATCAGTTCGTCTGCTGGTTACAGTGATGATCCATATAAATCCTACAAACATCCATCCACTCATTCTTCAGATATCAGTCTGATGAGAATCTCAGATGGAACGAACGTACAGGATGGACGGAGAGACGGACAACCTGAAAACATGATGCCTTCACCACTTGGCATTATGCCATTATAAAAAAGAATATTCTCTAAAATCAATTTTTCTTTAACAGAGAAAACTTTATATTATTATTATTATTATTATTATTATTATTGTTGTTATTATTATTATTATTATAATACCCTGCAGCCCGTCGAGCAGGCTGGATTTAGATCTGACTTTAGCACCATGGACCATGTACAGGTGCTGAACCAGCTGCTCGAACGGGCCAGGGAGTACAAGATGCCGCTGGTCTTGGCTTTCGTTGATTATGAGAAGGCCTTTGACTCGGTCGAGATCAATGCCGTGCTGCTCACCCTCCAACAACAGGGCATTGGTGACGAATATGTGGCCCTGCTGCAGGAGCTGAACAACAACTGCACCACCACCATTAAACCTGTTCGACCGGCCGCTCAACATCAAGGTCGGTTGCGGGGTTAAGCAGGGCGACACCATCTCGCCCAAGCTGTTCAATGCCTGCCTAGAGCAAATTTTCCGGCAGCTCAACTGGGACGAGGTAGGCATCAAGATCAACGGCCGCTGGCTCAACCACCTACGTTTTGCCGATGACATTGTACTGATTGGCTGCTCGGCGGTCGATATACAGAGGCCGACACTACCATCCATGTCGGCCAGCAACAGCTCCAACAAGTTGATAGTTATATCTACTTGGGCCAGGAGCTGACTACCAACCACAAGATTGGCCGAGAACTAGAACGACGACGCCGAGCCGCTTGGGTCAGCTACAGCTCAATTTCCGAGACAGCCACCAATAGAGCCATCGACCCGGATATTACGGCTGCCTTATTCAACAGCGTCGTCCTATCGGCTATGCTCTACGGGTCCGAGACTTGGGCGATGGCAGCAACCGACCGGCAAAAGTTGGCCGTGACTGAACGCACAATAGAGCGCCGCATGATCGGGGTTAAATGGGACGATGACGTCCGCAATGAGCAACTGCGAGACATGACCAGGGTGGCAGACGCGGTGGATCTGGCCAATAAGGCCAAGAAGCGATGGGCCGGGCATCTGATGCGGCGGAAAGATGGAAGATGGACACGCGAAGTCACCGTCTGGCTGCCGATTGACATCAAGCGGCCACTCGGACGCCCCGCAACACGATGGCGCGACTCGCTACGACGAGATCTGAGGCGCAATTTGATGGGGCTCACCCAGGATTGACAGACCTGGGCAGATCGTTGTGGTCTGCGCTGAACACTTTTGGCCGGCGAAGACAGACCGATTCTGGATTCTGGATTCTTATTATTATTATTATTATTATTATTATTATTATTATTCAGCTATATGTTCTGACGCAGAATGGCGCTCTTATAACAAAATTAAAATCGATAATTTGCTTCATAATTCATTTGCTTTTAAATAAACCTACTCTCAGATTGTGATAGATACCATGTTGCAAGCTCTCTTCTGCACCAGGAGATCCTGATTAAATGCATCGACCTCCTAAGTTTAGTCTTATTTATTGCCAATTCATCCAGAAACTACAATTACCTGTCTGGAACCACTTGTCTCTGAACACCAGTGATTGTTTAGAGAATCCTTGGACCTTAAAAAAACCATTTGAGGAACGCATTTTTAAGGTTTAGAAGCAAAAGCAAGTGACACAGTTACAGTACATTCTCCTTAACTTACTTGCTTCGACAGTTGCAGTCCCATCAATGGTGGACAGCGAAGGTTGACCTTTTTGCTCGAGGCAAGTTCTGGAGAGGCGTTTTTGTAAGGGTAAAACATTTCCCTCAACGCCTGCCTCCGAGTTCTGCATTCCCTTCTCACAATCCATGACTAAAGCCATGGTAATGCAGTCTTTAAGAGAGGAAGTTGTCACCCTTGCGCCTCCACCAAAGCCTGATCCTTGATCCTCCTGCCCCTCCATGACTTTGGAGCCTGAGCATGGTATTTGCCCAGGAACCTGTCCTCCTCCATTGCTTTGTGAACGGACCTTGCTCTTGGCTAGTTCTATCCCGGGCTTGGGCCCCTGCTGGCTGTAGACTTTGTAGCGAATCATAAGGATGATGATGAAGACCAGCACAGATGCCACGATGATGCCACCGATGATGATGATTATGGTGCCGCCCAAGAAGTGGCTGCGCAACACATGGCACTGGGTGAACTCCGCATGTGTGATGAATGAGACGCAGCCCACCTGCCGTGTGGCAGTCAGCGAAGTTATGCCATCCTCATACACAGCCAGCACACACAGGTCGTACTCACGCCCAGATGCCAGATCTCTCACCAGAAAGTCCTGATTTGTAGATGGGATCATCCTACAGAGAAAATACTGTTTATTTACAGCCAAATAATGCTCGAAACTTCTGTCTTTAATAATAACTTTTTCTCTCAAATGTGTTACTGACATCACTAAATAATACTTCAAATGTATAAGTATTAACATAGTGTCATCTTTTATCCATCTAATTGCAAAATGAAGGTATAACCTTGCTAGAAATTGGACCCATGAGCACACAGAAGTATGCTGAGTAAGCCAAAAAATATTTTATATATATAATTATGGGAAATAAAATGTTTAATAAAGCTCATGGACAAAAGATTTGAGATAATATAAACCACAACAGTTTTCAGACATAGTCTTAGCCATATGATTTGGGTTATGATCGCAATCACATCAGTCTGTCTGAAAAATGAGAATGACCATGCCTGAGTAAGAACTACCACTTACCTGTAGACCAAGGTGTCATCTACTGAGCTGTTGTACTGTATCTGGAACATCCTGACACTTGGGAAATGCTGTTGTGAAGGCCATCTAATGAGAGCCGAGTTTGCAGTGAGCTCAGCCAGTACTGTTGGCTTATCTTGCGTCCTTGTATCGTTGCTATAGGAAGAGCTGGACTTGGCAGATGTCAAGATATCAGATGGTCCTGGATCAGGTTCCTGGATGCGATTAGTGCTATTGGCCAGGTGAGGAAGTGGAGTGACCACAAGTTCCACAGTGCCTGTGGACTCACCAGCAGCATTAGAGGCAATACAAGTGAATACTCCCATATCTTTCAGGGAGATGATGTTTATTTCCAGGCTGCCATTGCTAAAGGTGAGAGTGCGGGAAGTGTTTGAGATCAGACGACCTTCAGGAGAAATCCAGTGGACGTCTGGGTCCGGGTCACCATTGGCTTTACATTTTAAGCTAGCTGGCTGACCCTCCATAGCAAATGTCTTGAAGGACCTCCTTGTAATAACAGGTGGCTCACAGATGAACTCTTCTTCAGGAATTGTCCAAAAGTATTTAGCGGTAAGATCGCTAGGCGTGGCACACGTTTCCAGGTCATCTTCTCTCGTAAGCCGTCTTAACCAAAGGAGCTCACAATTACAGTGGAGTGGGTTTCCTCCAAAGCTAAGAACAAGCGAGGTCAGTGGAAACCCCTTGGACTTGGCATAAACTGGAATCCTAAGAAATAAAGGATCAGGAGGAATTTTTTTCAGTTTATTAGATGTCATATCTAAACGTGCTAGCTTGTGCAGGTTAGAAAACACTCCTAACGGGACATGCTCGATAAGGTTATGGTCCATATTAAGTGTGTTTACATTGGTGAGCCTTCCGATGGTCTCCCAAGGAATGTCCATCAGATTATTATAAGACAGATCCAGGTCTTCGAGAGTCCCCAGGAAGTCATCAAAAGCATGTGGAGAAATGTTATGGAGCTGGTTGTTTGCTAAAATGAGGTGCCGTAAGTTGGTCAGACCCTGGAAGTGGTCATCGGTGACCACACTGAGGCGGTTGCTGTCCAGATGCAGCGCTCGCAGCCGTTTGAGGTCAGCAAAGGTGTAAGGCATGATCTGGCTGATGGTGTTGCGTGACAGTGTCAGGTGAAGGAGACTCGTCATGTTGGTGAAGTCCCTCCTCTTTACTGCCGTGATGAAATTCTCAGTAAGACGAAGTTCTACTGTCCGGCGATCAATAACTGAGGGAACAAAGAGCAAGCCTGTCTTGGCACAAAGGATAGCAAGTGACGGAGACAGGTTCTGGCACATACAGCGCTTGGGACAGAGATGTCCGGTGGTAGAAACAACCAGTATTAGCAGAGAGATGATGAGCCACTCCATCCCTTACAGTTTTGGGAAACTGCAACACAAACAGAATGACATGCTAAGGTGAGAACAACGAACACGTTCTACGGTTTGGTTAAATGCAGCATCATTTTAAATTCCCATTTCTTAGCTGTAAAATGATGCAATATTATAACATCGCACACGCACCATATACATTGATGCACAAGATTCTGTCACGATAATTGATATGAAACGATACATTTTTGTTTCATGATGATTTCCACCTTCATTTGATTAAAACATTATAAAAGTATAATAATTGAATACTAATCGTACAGTGTTTCATCCTACACTCAAGAAGGAGTGTCTGGAGCATAAGCCTTTTTTTATATTTTACATTCTGTTGTTATATCTAGGTGTGCTGTGAAAGTCACGTTGCCAACTGAAGCCCTAAACATGGTTTTGAATCCTGCGTCCTACACCACTGAGTAGAGTCACATATCTACAGTTATTATCTCCCCAAATGCCTCAGTTATTCCTTTAGCTGGACTGAATCAGCCGGGAAAGGCTGTCTGAATGCAGCAGAAAGATTTTGCTGCGCGTGCGTGTGTTGCTTTGTATTTTCATCTAGTTCTACCAACCGACACAAATGGGTAATATCAGCTCAGATTCATTGGCATGTTTGTGGAATTAGCACCATTGTATGGTTCTCTGGCACATTCAGTTCCTACTTGCTGCTGACTGAAACAATTTTCACAAGGAAATATGCTTGGCTTTGAAACAAAGGAGGGTGTAGTTTCTTTCTTTCCAAACCTCCAGGGAGGTTTCCTTCAAAATCAGTGGCATATTCACATTTGTTAATTCCTTGCTGAGCGGCAATAATAAAAAGTCATCCACTTGCATGGGTGTAACCACGCATTCTTTGGAGGGGGTCGTGTCCCCCCAATGTTGAGGAAATACCAATCTGTCCCCCCCAATATACAGTACAAAATATTTTCTATGTGTCCCCATTTAATGAACCCTGCCATCGGATGTCTTTTCTTCATCTATTCTATTTATTTATGTCTTTTCCTTTTTAATATATTTCCATTTGTTAATCAAAAATAGGTGTCCCCCCCTCCAGTTGTACACTTGGTTGCGTCCATACTCAACACAAGTTCATTGATATATTTTAGCAGCTCAGTCTGTAAGAAGTGGAGACAGCAGACAAGTGTAGAAAAGTGCAGCAGAACATACAAGCTTTTTTCAGACAGTAAGTAACTAGATACCTAAATAGTAGGTAACCTTATTTTAGTATAGAAGGCATCATGCCATGGCTTGGTTTGTTCTTAAGAACGTCAATTAACTGTTGATTTTTGTACACCCATCAAGTAGGCTAGGCTAACGTCAGTTCCGGTTTTTGACCATTAACGTTACATTCACTCGCAGATCCTCCCGCCGAGTTTGTTGGACCACCCCCCCCAATGTCCATACCATGGTTATGCCCTTGTCCTCTTGGCTCCTATTCAGAGCTGAGCATTTCTACTCAGGAAGTTGCATGAGAGATACTGTACTGGGGAGAAATTTACCGATGCATGTTTAAGTTACGCGTGACTCGGAGCCTCAATTAAGTCCATCTTGTTCAGTAAAGGCTCAGTTGAGCAACAGTATCAAGCAGAATCACCTGATAATTCGACATGTCCACAATATTTTACCCTGCGCAATGGCATTTAAGGGCAACATTAAATATAGATATGATATTATGTAGTTATTTGTATGACTCATGTCTGTCGAAGCTAAGATATTTAAATTTTTATTATTATTATTATTTGGTGTAAAGAGGATATCGAAGGAAAGGAGAGGGCATCTTAAATTGGATACATTACTTTTCCGACTTATATATGTCAGCTTGATTATTACAGTAGAATTAAGAACTTCTCCTAGGCCTATGTAAAGTGAGCTGAAACCATAGTAGCTTATCCAGAGAGACCAGTGGGCTCATTAGTGGTATGCAGGCTGATGACGCTGTGTGGATAAGCCCATGCTGTGCAATGCCTGAATACAAGAGAGCTAACATGATGGTTTGTAATGTATTTTAATGCACTGGAGAGTGTAGGTTGTGTATGTAATACTGTGGCACGCTTGCTCTTGGCCCTTACAGAGATGCATAGAGATCATACAGACAGCACTTCAAGCTCTGTGAGCCATAACCATAGGTGTGATGAGTCTCTGGAGCTGTGAATACAGATAAGAAGCCAAGTTTGTCTGACTCACATCTCATTGCCAGAGCCTGGAGAAAACATCATGCAACAGCTGCTACTGGTGCTGGACAGGTCTTTGGTGCACATGCCCAGGAGACCTGAATTGCTTGAGAAACAAGCCAAAAAATATAAGGCAACAGATTACCTTTAACCTTTCCAAGTCATTCGATCGTTCCTCCTGCGTTGGGTTTTAAAACTCTCAACAGCAGCTTCACAGGATGCAGCTTATTGACTTTTCTTCAGCACCCAGGACGATCACAAAGGGTTGGAGAGTTGCCTTGAGCCCGTGCAATGCCTGGGTCTGTTAATACTCCCCTATGTGGATGACTGGCTGCTGTGTAGAGAGTTCTAACTGCAGGTCATGAGCCAGATAGAGCTCCTGATATCACCTCTGCAAACAGGACAGGACATCAGCATGAATCTTGGATCATGTGCCATGTGAGCCTTTCTGACAGAAAAAAAGAGTTGTCTTGATTATGGATATGGTCAGGGAACACACCGATACGTACAATGCACATACGTAAGGCTTCGATGTCTGCCAGGGATGTTCACAGCTGAAACAATGATTTTACCCAAAATCATTGAAACATGGGGAGTCTGTCTTTAGTCGCTACGGGCCTAAACTATGGAACTATCTCCCTGACCACCTGTTTGCAGTTCATTCTATTAGCACTTTTAAAAAGGTATATCAACGTGCATTTGTTCACTGGGGCATTTCCTCAAACCAGTTCATTTTCCATACTTTTATTTTATTCTATTTTACTTGCTTAGCCTTTTACTTCTTACTACTGATTTTATTTCCCTGTATCGACTGCATGTCTTCTGTGAAGCACTTTGTAAACATCATGCTATATAAATAAAGCTTAGAGTTACAGTAACAACCGGCATCACCTGGGTCGCATGGGTTGACAAGAATGTCCAGTACATAGTAAAGATGAAGCAAGGACCTTTTATACGTTTCTCATATGGGTTCATGGACACGAGATACTATCGTCACTCTGCAAGCATACTAGAATCCTCCACTAGTTCTGAAGGAAAGTGTCCTGGTGGACCACTATTCACTTTTTTTCCCCTTCACTTTCTATTCAGAAATTACTGACGTATGCAGATAAGTATTCAGACAAGTACTGCTGAAGATTGCACCACTCGGTCCAGCCCAACGTGGTGCAGCCTGGAGGTCACTGGGATTGCTGAAGATGGTACCACTTAAAAACCGTAATTGATGGATGTGGACCTCAATTCATGTGAATGGTTATGCTGTGATGGCCAGGACTACAATTACTATTATAGCCTCAGCACTGCAATTACCGCAAACAGTTTAGCACTCAAGTCTCAATCAGTGAACAGTGGAGAAGTTCAACAAAACAGACTTCATGTAGAAACTCTAATGATATGTTCCTGGTTACACAACTGCACTATTTCAGCATGTAGTATTAGCACATTTATAGAAGGGGTGTATTTATTTATTTATTATCGTACTATCCGGTGTCATCCAGATGAGGATGGGTTCCCTTTCGAGTCTGGTTCCTTTCAAGATTTCGTGTCTCAGGAAGTTTTTCTCTCAGCCCCGTCACCTCTGGCTGCTCATTAGGGATGAATTCACACACTTTAAATCTATATCCTGAATGTATACATTTTTAAAAAATGCATGTAACGCTGCTTTGAGACAATGTCCACTGTTAAAAGTGCTGTACAAATAAAACTGAATTATTCACAGTGCACTTGATTTTAGTTACTGAAAGCAATTTCATCTTCAGACAGTGCCCTTATTTAAATTGCATACTGTTGATTGCATGGATTACAATGGGGGGGGGGGGGGATCAGCGTTTGCTGCAAATTGAATTGCCTGTTCACCCTGAGTGTCAGGACATTATCTATCTGGGGGACATCCTAATTGTGTCACACCATATGGCTGGTACGACACGGCTCGGGGATGAAGAGCTGCCAGGTCACATTTAACATTATTTACTTCATTGATAGATGCCGTTCTCCAAAGTGACATTATTAAGACAGTTTAAATCCAAACTGATGATTACCATTCAATGAATTCTCCATTGCTTTAAAAAAAAAAAAAAAAAAGAACAAAGAGCATGCCCAAATGAGTCCTGATTTAGTTCTAAGCACAGCATTCCTACTGATATTCTTTTTCTGCACTTTCATTTTTAACTGTATTTCATGGATGAAAGCATAGACTATTCCCACACGGTCTACTGACTCTAATAAATTAGAAGTCTTAACCTCTTCCACTTGGCACTGTTGTGTTCGGCAATTTCCTCTTTAAGAAATTCTCAGTGCAGAATTCCCCCTCAAGGATCAGACATGTGTGTGTCTATTCTTTCATTACATTTTGGCTGATATATAATTAATAAATTAATTTCAATAGACATTATTTACAGAAGATGAAAACAAGTCCATACACAGTTTCCTATTAAATTCATTGACGGTCTTGATGGATCATTTTTGTTTTTGATAGTAGGAGTAATAATAATAATAATAATAATAATAATAATAATAATAATAATAATAATAATATACACAGCTCAGCTCATCCAAGTTCACCTTTTTATTACAGTAGCCATTTTAAAGAAACGTCTGATCAAGCTTGTGAGCCTATATGCGTACCATATCTACATCTGTAATCTCATCTTGTGTTATGAGAAGAGTTAGGAGCAGCTCAGCATTCATACCCCCACAGTCCAAGGTAGTCAAGAGCAAATATCCTGTCTCACTGAACACATTCACCCGTCCCCTAAATACATGAGCACTCAGAAAGGCAGAAAAGACCTGCAGTGTAACTGTCAGACAAGAGGAGTATAATGGCACGTGACACTGTATATCAGATAAAGATGAAGAGCCACAGAAGCCTAAGAATTCACTGAAATGTTCTCCAGAATTGCAAATGATCTTGACTCTGACATACTCTCCACTTCAGCAGTTTCAGATGTTTTAGCTGCTTCAGATGCTTTTCGCAATTTGACAGAACACATACATTTGCACAAAAAGCAATCTTGCAAAACGTATAAAAGTTTATTTCTGACACTGGCTACAAACTTTGTGACGATGTTGCACTAGATATTTTTATTGGTCTTGTCAATGACAACAAACTGTCTGATTACTGGAGCAAAAGCTCGGTTCTACCTTCTATTTTCAAGGTTCACAGGCAAAGACTGATTCCTAGCCATTTCATTGTCCCTTCATCTACATAACTCTGTAGAAGATAAGAAAAACCTGAGGAAATGCTGGTAAGAAACAATATATGGATATTGAACAGGAGTGTAACGATGAATCACAATGCAAAAATTTGTCTAAAGCAATCGCACTGTTTGAATCGCACCAGAGATCCCAATATGTGCAACCCATAAAGTTAAAATACGGTATATAGAGATGCTGTTCCTGATGGCTCCAGATCACAACAACCAGCACATGTACATGGTTACACAACTACTTTATAAACAGCAAAAATAGCTTTTAAGTATCAAGTGACATCAGTCCTGAGTCTCTGCAATCTACAGTGCCCAAGAAAGAGGTGGCAGAAAATGGTCATTTTAATCGACTTTGGAGCTCTATTTGTTATGGATCTGTGTGTTACTTTCCTCACTTTGGGGGGACTTTGATTGTTCAATCCAATTATTCAATGATATTCAATATCATTATTCAGTGATTATTTGGGACAATTTATACATTTATTTATTTATTTTTAAAATATTGTAAGCCTGTAGTACATTACAGCTACAGTACAATTTTTTATTTATTTAGTTTGATACAAACAAAAATGCACTTCGCTTGGCATTGTTTATGATTCAGACAATAAATAAGGAGTCTTTTCGGTCAAAATTTCCCTTCAGTTAAATTTTATTCAAAATTTTCAGGGAATCAAATTGAATCAAATAGCATAGCCAGTATCGTGAAACGAATTGAATCATGGCCGAAATGTGTCGTTTCATGCCTAATGAAAGTCAAATCTACAAAACAGGGATATAAACTGTTTGTCCTACCTGATTAAATCTCTGGTTAAATTTTGAAAAAAACTTTGTCCATCAAGAAAAAAGGGGACACCTGTACAAACACATAATAAGCCTGTTGGATGTCTCTCTTCTCAGAACTGGTTACCAATTAGGCATAAATGTGGAGAATTTTCACACCAGTCTCTCTCTGTTTGAAAAGCTGAGCCAACTACAAATTGGAGCCTGTGGCACCGTCAGCCAAACACAAGCAGCTTTTCAGAAACAACTCTAATGACCTCCCAAAGAGAGCAGAGATTTGACTGTCTCAAGAAGGGTAATGAGCGACCGGTGTGGCTGGAGTAGAAAGGACATTTCCATTCCAGCAGCTGTGCAGGAATACAACAAACACATGGGAGGAGTAGGGCTGTCAGATGTTCTGATAGGTTACTACAGCGAGAACTTAAGTTCCGATTATTTCCCCAGCATTACTTGGACATTTCTGTGGTGAATACTTACCTACTGCACAAGAAGCTGTTGGAATCAAAGCAGCAAAAGCCCCTTAAGCTGAAATCCTTCCCTGAATATGATACTGTAATATGTAATATTATATATATATTCTACAGTTATTTTACACTGTACAGATTCATATATAATTTATATACCTATATTCGGTCATTATATATTAATACTACAGTGCTGCTGAGCTCTAAATATCATATCATCGTGCCTCCCAACGCTCCCCTGAGCTAGTCAAACACCTAACCCAGTATGACTCAGTACCACCGCACTACCACCTCCACTTTACAATCCTGCATCATATCCTTTTATACTTATAAAACACTAATTACTGCTACACCATACAATCGTTTACAGATTATTGCTGCAACAGCTTTCCCACACCACACAGTGGGGTTGTCCTATACAGTCAATATACACTGAACTGTGCGTTCATTGCTCAGTGTATTTATAGCCTTGCGCTCATCTTACCCTGTTGTGTATTTGTACTTAATGTAGTCATGTGTACTGTACTGTTATGAGTTGAACCATGCTCCTGTAGAAATTACATTTTGTTCCAATTTATACCAATTGTACAGAGGAATGACAATAAAAACCCACTTGAACCTTGAAACTTATTGCACACATCTATTGTGCGACAGAAATATAAAAGGTATGGGTGACTGATTTAAGGCAATGCAACGGGCATGCTTGAGATTTGCTCCTAGGATTAGCTCCTACTCTTTTCTCCAAGAGTTGCCCAGAGAAACATTACAGCAATTTTTTTCACTCCCAGAATTTTCGTAAGTAGAATTCTAAGACTATCTTAAGAGTAAAATACCAACCCAGATCTGCACCGTTACCCAAGAGAAATAAACACTTTTAGAAAATTCCTGACTAAACAAATGGGTATTCGATGTAGACTAAGATTGAGCTCGTGTCCGAGTCCTGAACGTTAACAGGAAGGTTGTTGCATAGCCGAGAACCTTTACAGAAAAAAGCTCGCCCCATCCCTGATGTAGGCTTAATTATTCCAGATATGAATAAAGATCCTGCACCTTTAAAACAGATCCTAATAGACCAAATGTTTGCTCAGGTACTGTGAAGTCTAGATCATTCACAGGTCATCAGTGGTATTTAATCATGGATGTGGAAATTTCCTGGGAGGCAGTGTAATGTGGATAATGCAGGGGTAATATGGTTTAAATAGCTGTAATATGGTCAGGGTACATGTACTGCCTCAGCAGGCTTCAAGTCTCAATCGAACGCATTAAGCAGTCATGTAATAGCATGGAAACATTCCTTCCCAGGAAAAGTCATGCACAGTATTCAGTTTAATGTATTTAAGCATGTAATTCTGTGGTTACACCACACTATGCAGAAGACCCATGCTTGTCAAGAGAATTTATGACACTAGTTTTGTGCCTGCAGGGATTGGATTTACATCTGAACACACAATATTCTGCATGTCTTTTGTAAATTGCTCATCAGATCAACAGAAATCCATCAAATGTGCGTGCAAAACCTTATTTTATTAAGCGATTTAAAAATGTCAAAGAAAAAAAAAAGCACTACCTTAAACAGATTTTTTCTTTTAGACACCTACTGTCTCATTAATGTCACCGGTTACTGCTAATTAAACAAAAAACCCTGCCTTTTACAGCACTGGCCATGATGCTAAGTGCTGAAGATTGTGCACTTGTCCTTTAGCCACTCAGCTAATTAGATTACAGTTCCTGTTACAACTTTTTTTTATCCTCCAAAAAAAAAGAAAACAGTTCTTAATGACTAAACTATGGACCAAAAAATGGTTTGTATGCTAAATGCTAAAAATGCTGTACACTTACAGTTTCTATCAAGGTCTGTCAAGGAGAGAAGAAGCTGAGTGATTGGAAAATGTGCACATTATGCAATAAATACCGTTTTGAGCTCGATTGGAGGTCATGTGATGAGGTCAGGATGATTCCTGATGAGGATGAGGTTCTGATGATTCATAATGATAAAACTTCACTCATATTTTTTCATTCAGTAGTTCAGTTAAGTTTTATTTACAATGCCTTGCGAAAGTATTCGGCCCCCTTGAACTGTTCGAACTTTTGCCACATTTCAGGCCTCAAACATAAAGATATAAAACTGTAATTTTTTGTGAAGAATCAACAACAGGTGGGACACAATCATGAAGTGGAACGAAATTTATTGGATATTTCAAACTTTTTCAACAAATAAAA
>JAFFST010048096.1:225282-239004 GCA_022414735.1 Noturus placidus | reverse complement strand
TGTGTGTATACTGTGTTTATATTCCTGTAAAGCTGCTTTGAGACAATGTCTATTGTAAAAAGCGCTATACAAATAAAATTGAATTGAAAAATTTAATTAACCCTAGGGTGCTTTCAGACTAATGATAAAGATAAGAAAGAAGACTACAGTCACTCGAAAAAGAGTTCCTGAAGGCAGCAGAAAGAACAGTTATTCCAAGAAAAAAACACCACAATCATCTCCATTCCTACACCTTATGCTAAACTCCTCTGCTAAAAAAAAAAGATGCAGAGCTGAACATCCAAGTAAAATTAGAACACAAAATAGTCTGCCCAGAGAAAACAAACTCCAGCTTATCGTGTTTGCAGAAAGAAGGGCTGTGCATCTGATCTCAAGAGAACCATCATACTCTCAGTGAAGTACAGAAGTGGAGAATCATGATATGAGGCTTCAAATGCCGTCACAGGAAACATAAACGGAGCTATTTACCAGGACATAATAGAGAAGAATTTAATCTCATCAGCCGAGAAAATGAATCGAGAGAAGAAGGATGTTTTAACAAAACAGAACAACGTCCTCAACCATGCAGCCAAAATAACTGAAGGCAGCTTTGCATGGCCTTGCCAATCTCCTGGTAGGAGTCTCCAGAAATTTATGGAGGATTTTGAAATCATGAGGACACTCAATCTTGGGGAACTGGAGATGATTTGCCAAGAAGAGTGGATCAAAACTGAACTGCAATGCTGCAAACAGTTAATTATTTCGTACCCCAGCTGTCTCGAAGCTGTAACTGCCAACAGCAGCTTTACAACAAAATACTAAAATTTTGGTACCTCGTGCGGTCCAAATACGTTTTCCTCCATCGTTTGTTTTGTAAACATCTTTGTTCATGCTTATGCATACATAATTTTTGTTCATATTAATAAATACAAAGACGAAAGAGATTGTGCGTGTAAATTTATGAATTTTTGACAAATCACATTGGGGTCACATTACTCAGAAGAAGAGTACGCTCATAAATCATTCTTTTAAAAGGTTTTGACAATCAGATCCTGCATGTTCTTGGGATGTTTTCTCCTCACTTTTGCCTTCAGCAACTCAAATCCAGAGTCGATTTGCTTCAGGTCTTTGCCTTGGGTTGCTTTTGAAGTATATTTTGGGTCATTGTAAACTTGCAATGTAAAGGACCGGCCAATATGTTTTGAAGCAGTTGGCTGAATTTGAGCAGGTAGTATTACCCTATACACTTCAGAAGCTGTATATTCCCACACCATAAGATGAGATGGTATGCTTTAGATCATGAGCAGTTCCTTCCCTTCTGGTATGAGTCGATGTTTGTCTCATCTGTCCATAGGAAGCTGTTCTCTTATCTGGTTTTCCTTTTTTTGAGGTTTACATCTTGTGGTAAACCGCATGCATTTCAGGTGAATTCTGTTGATTGGTGACCGACACAGATATGCCTTCATACTGGAGGGGCTGTTTTCAATCTGGTTGTGACTGGGTTTTTCTTCGCCAGAGAAATAATTATTTTGTTATCCACCACAGGTGGTCTTTCAGGCCTTTGGGTTTTCCAGAGTACACCAATACCCAGTGTACCAGTTTACCAAATAGCTGCTATTTGATTGCCAATCTCCTAGATTGGTTTGTTTTGAGTTTTCAGCCTAATGATGGCTTGCTTCACTCACAGCGACAGCTATTTAGACTTCATATTGAGAGTTAACAGCAACATATTCAAATGCAAAATGCACACTTGAGATCAAATCTACTCTGATATGGTAGAAAGACAGTGATACCCAAGGACACATTTACATTTTTTACATTTATGTATATTTATTGTTGAGGAGGTTCATGCAGTATGAAACTAAAACATGACTATTTAAAAAAAAAAAAAAGTTAAATAAACGAATGTAATGGCTTAGTGATGATGTAGCCTAGGTCTTGAGTTCTCTTTTGAAGAGACCCCTTGACTCAATTGTTCAAACAGCCAATAGAAGTTCACTCCACCAGGAGAGAGAAAAGTTTTAATGAATCTCTCTCTTATATCACGAGAACAGTGCTAGCACCTCGGAGGGAGTGTGGTGCAGAGCAATGTAGTGTGGCAAGTGATTTAAGGTAGGTGGGCACAGGTCCGTTTTTGGCGGCCTTGTAAGCAAACATCTCATGAGGGCAGCTAGCCCGGGAAGTGAGCGTAAGAATGGGGTGATTTGGGAGAAATTGGGGAGGGTAAAAACAAGTCACGCAGCTGTATTCTGGATTAATTACAAGGGTCGGATGGCACGCTGAGACAGACCTTCCAGGAGAAGTCCAGACTCGAAATGACAAGAGACAGGACCAGCCCAGAAAGGCCTGATGTTTTAATAGAAAAACCTGCGTGACCAAGTCGATGTAGCGACATGAGGCAAGAAGGAAAGAGACAGATAGTGAGATCTGAGAGCTGCACAGTACATAATAAGCATATGGTGATAACAACAGTATTATAGCAGTTTTGATAGCACTAATAGAAATAAAATGCAAATACAGGAAAAGAAAATAATGAAAAATCTAAATTTGTTTCAATATTTGGTTTGTCCTAAACTCAGGCGTCAAAGGGACACATGGATAGCTTGGGCCGAGAGGTGTCACGTGACGTCTTCACACCGTGCATGGGGCCGTGGTGGTTCAGCGGTTAAGGCTCTGGATTTCTGATCGGAAGGTAAGGGGTTCAAGCCCCAGCACTGACAAGCTACCACTGTTGGGCCCTTGAGTAAGGCCCTTAACCTACCGTACAGACATAATACATGATACATGCCGTATCATGACCGACCCTGTGCTCTGACCCCAGGCTGGGGCATGCGAAGAAAACTATTTCACTGTGCTCTACTGTACAGTGGTGTGAAAAAGTGTTTGCCCCCTTCCTCATTTCCTGTTCCTTTGCATGTTTGTCACACTTAAGTGTTTCGGAACATCAAACCAATTTAAACAATAGTCAAGGACAACACAAGTAAACACAAAATGCAATTTGTAAATGAAGGTGTTTATTATTAAAGGTGAAAAAAAATCCAAACCATCATGTTCCTGTGTGAAAAAGTGATTGCCCCCCTTACTATAACTGTGGTTGTCCACACCTGAGTTCAATTTCTCTAGCCACACCCAGGCCTGATTATTGCCACACCTGTTCACAATCAAGGCATCACTTAAATAGGAGCTGCTTGACACAGTAAGGTCCACCAAAAGATCCTTAAAAGCTACACATCATGCCGAGACCCAAAGAAATTCAGGAACAATTGAGAAAGAAAATAATTGAGATCTATCAGTCTGGAAAGGGTTATAAAGCCATTTCCAAAGCTTTGGGAATCCAGCGAACCACAGTGAGAGCCATTATCCACAAATGGCGAAGACATGGAACAGTGGTGAACCTTCCCAGGAGTGGCCGGCCGCCCAAAATTACCCCAAGAGCGCAGCGACGACTCATCCAAGATGTCACAAAAGACCCCACAACAACGTCCAAAGAACTGCAGGCCTCACTTGCCTCAGTTAAGGTCAGCGTTCATGCCTTCACCATCAGGAAAATACTGGGCAAAAATGGCCTGCATGGCAGAGTTCCAAGGAGAAAACCACTACTGAGCAAAAAGAACATCAAAGCTCGTCTCAATTTCTCCACAACACATCTTGATGATCCCCAAGACTTTTGGGACAACATTCTGTGGACCGATGAGACAAAAGTGGAACTCTTTGGAAGGTGTGTGTCCAAGTATATCTGGCGTAGAAGGAACACTGCATTTCATAAAAAGAACATTATACCTACAGTAAAATATGGTGGTGGTAGTGTGATGGTCTGGGGCTGTTTTGCTGCTTCAGGACCTGGAAGACTTGCCGTGATAAAAGGAACTGTCTACCAAGAGATCCTGAAGGAGAATGTCCGACCATCTGTTCGTGTACTCAAGCTGAAACGAACTTGGGTTCTGCAGCAGGACAATGATCCTAAACACACCAGCAAGTCCACCACCGAATGGCTGAAGAAAAACAAAATGAAGACTTTGGAGTGGCCTAGCCAAAGTCCTGACCTGAATCCTATTGAGATGTTGTGGTATGACCTTAAAAAGGCCGTTCATGCTCGAAAACCCTCTAATGTAACTGGATTAGGACAATTCTGCAAAAATGAGTGGGCCAAAATTCCTCCAGGACGCTGTAAAAGCCTCATTGCACGTTATCGCAAATGCTTGGTTGCAGTTGTTGCTGCTAAGGGTGGCCCAACCAGTTATTAGGTTTAGGGGGCAATCACTTTTTCACACAGGGCCATGATGGTTTGGATTTTTTTTCACCTTTAATAATAAACACCTTCATTTACAAATTGCATTTTGTGTTTACTTGTGTTGTCCTTGACTATTGTTTAAATTGGTTTGATGTTCCGAAACACTTAAGTGTGACAAACATGCAAAGGAACAGGAAATGAGGAAGGGGGCAAACACTTTTTCACACCACTGTATATGTGACCAATAAAGACTCATTATTATTCAGTCAAAGCCCTCTTCGAGTCATGTGCCTCGAACACGAGTACAGCTAAAAGCGCTCATTTTACCTACAAACACTACAGTGAAAGACCGCCCAAGAAAAAAAACAAAAAAAACCCTCATCAAAATAAATAAATAAATAAGATAAGACACAACAAAATCGAGCATTTTTGCCCCCACATAAAAAACAAACAAACAAACAAAAACAGTGAAATCCTGTTCAGACTGTAAGACATAAAAAGGAAAGGATCCTAAAGGAAAGGATCCAGGTGGCCAGTGGTCGTCCAACATGCCTGGATCAGCATTCTCCTCTAGAGGCCCATAAAGCAGAGAATTTCCAATTATTAGAGGAGGACAAACATTTCTATTTTGTCATTAAAAATCATCAAAAATTTACAGCTGTTCAGTCGAAGGAGTCATAAGAAAACTTAGCAGGTCGTAACCATCGGTAATTACCGTTGGGAAAGATGCGATCCGAGGGGGAAGGCCGTGAAGGACACGAATTGGGGAGCAGAGAGAATATTACCATAGTGGATGACCAGGGCCTCTCAGGATGGAGCGTAGTCTCAGGAATTGTGAAGTTCAAGCATGTTCATTTCGTTTTTATAATTCTCAAACTGACCTTATGGTGTGTTAGATGTCTACATTTGTAATCCTAAATTCACACTGAGAGACCTGCTACTTACTGTATGGAATAGAATGAATGGAATAAGTGTAGTTCAAGAGCTATCCCCGTTACCACCATCCAACACCCTTCCGCAACAAACGTCCGACAGCCACATTCCCCCTCAGCCATGCAAACTCGCAGCTTTACTAATTACACTCACCTGGTGCTCATTACTTCCTTATTACTTCCTTCCTTTATAAATATCCCTCAGCTTCTAACTCGCATTGCTTTACACATTTATAGTACTATAGAATATTATAGAACAAGAACAAGATAAGGAACTCTACTTAAGGACTTTGATTGAAAAAGAACAGCTCACATTGCTCAGTCTCATTCGCTCCCTTCGTTCATGTCCATACAAGCTTATTTTTTCTGTAGCGGTATTTAAGCTGTAATTACAAAAACCATTCAAATAAAAAAGCTTGCCATGAAACAGTGGGATGCTGAGTAACCGCTTTGGTTGTGTTTGTTTAGTTTCCCCATGTTGGGTCATCATGGCGTAGCAAGCAGACAAGGGGTTTAAATAAAGTGCACGGTGTTTAAAAAGAGCGGTTTTGTTTTTTCAGTAGTTTTCTTTCAGCGGAGTTAAAAAAAAAAAAAACAAGAGCCGCGAGCTAGAATTTTACACTTCGCTAACGCGTAACTAATGCAGCCTGTGTGAACTTAACTGTTCTTCAAAATGGAACTGAACGAGGTCTTGACATGACGCGCGACATGACGCTCCACACGTGGCTGAACGCCATACACCTGGTGTGAATCTGCCTCGAGGAGGAAACGGTACATCTTCATCATTGTAGCACTGAGGTTAAGAGGTGAAATACCAAGTGAGCACACAATATCCAAAGTGCGAGCATTAGTGTAACTGGGAAGATTTACATGCTGGATAAAATCAAAAAGCACAGGACAAGATTCAGGAGATCAGCACTTACAAAACATTCGCTGAATTAACATATTTGCTGTATTAATATTAATATTAAAATCTCCAAGGAGCAGCATGACAGAATACAGAGAAATGAGTAGCTCAGATAGTTCGTGGTTAGAAAAAGAAAGAAAGAAATCTGCGTATAAACGTGTTCCAGTCTTTAAATTAAGGTAATGCTTTCTGCGGCCTACATGTGAGTGCTCACCCGGGTTACAGAGAGCGCTACGGTACAAATGGCGAGATTTTCCCAGCGTGGGGTATATTTGTGAACTTCAGAGGAAAGCATGGCCATATCGTTCAGGTGGAAAAGTTCTGCAGCAGTGTAGCAGGTGGTCATCAGACAAAAGCAACAAAAGGTGACATAAGGTTATTGCCACAGACTGGCCCATACTTCCCAGATATTTCCCAGCAACGTACGAATGGCCAGAGCCAAATTTACCGAGTTTTCTTATTCGCCCATTTAGAAAGCTAGCAGGGATGGAGCAGTTCACAATAGGACATGAGTTTGCACTTTGATCATTAGCATCATTCACCTCAATCTACAGTCTAGTCTAATTACATGAGCTGACCTAAAAGTGCCTCACATCATGTATACTGTTCACTGTTGGTGATTACTTTGGTGGGAAAATGACACGTCAGGCCCGGGCGGAGACACGTCAGGCCCGGGCGGAGACACGTCTGAATACAGATATTTTGAAAGCCAGGATCTGATTACACACTGATGTGTTCAGGTTTATGTCTGTAACTATCCAACGATTTGGTCAAATTCTGAAATTCACTGTGGGAGTGTGGCACTTACCTAGCGAGACATGTCTGAGCACACTGCCTGCTTTTACCACTGTGTGTTAAACTGCCTTATTTATTATCAAACGTGACATTTGCAGAAAACCTAGGTATGATTATGAAGTAAATAAAAATATTTCCACATTGCTCCTTGAAATATTTTCATGGTTTCTTAAAGTTGAGGTGACAATAAGTCACAGACATAAAAAAAAAAGACAACAATTTGGGTCAAAACTCATTTTTTGTCATTTTCCAGAATTCAGCCTGAGCGACATCTGATGGGTTTTCTCAGGCCACCACACACATTATTCTAGACTTATAAATTTTACTCTGACCTTATTTAAAGAAGAATGTGTGTGTGTGTGTAAGTTCTCTTACACTGTCCCAAAACAATTTAAACAGCAATGTTTCAGCCATCTGCATTTAATATTTAGAGGGTATTTTTTCTGCTAGAGCAGGGTTATTAGAGAGGAAAGCTGTTAAGGGGAATAGGTGGTGTGTGTTTAACACTAACTCAGCTCAATACCAGTTGAGTCCTGCTTTCCCTGCTGACTTTTATTGCTTTGGAGGCACGTAATAAATAATGCCACATGACACAAAATCTTTGAGCATCGGCAGTATTTTGCCCATCAAAAAAGATTTCACACAATCGACTATTTAAGCACCGACGTTAAACAGAACAGGATCCGTCAATATTTTTATGAAATATCACCGATAAGTGCTACTTCCATTTGCCTAGACCGACAAACAGTTCAGATTTTCAAGGAAATGTTAATGTTAAATAAACAAATAAATAAATAAATAAATAAATAAATAAATAAAGATTTTTGTGCTTAAATTCTAGACACCATTTAACAACAACAACCTAATTTACAGATATCTCCACAGTAACAGTGAACAACAGACTGAATCCCCAATGGCACCCTGCTGCCTACATACATCAGCGCTCCAGACTTAATATTATTTTCAGAACTGCCCCAGAACCGTCCCGAAACTCTGTGTCCATTGTATTATAAATAATATATTCTGTTTACATTACATTCATGTTTTACTTTCATTTCTTGTACTGCTAGAACACCCTCTAGCTTTAATTGGATTATCCTGACTTTGATTTCTGTACAATCATATCCTCCAGAATTATTGCCAACCATTACAGCGCGCACACACGTTCAAGTGTCCCCCTTAAATCTTCCCCTTTTCTCAAATCTAGACAGCATGTGTCAAAATTATTGACACCCTAATTACTTTTTTTTTTGGCAAACAAATTGTCGTTTAAAACATTTTTTTCCTCCCATTCGCTTGGTTGTCTTTAATCGTATCCTTTTCCTTGGGGTACAATTATGAGGTTGCACACATTCACAAGCCATTAGAATTCCACTACCCTTTTGTTTTCTTTTTTTTTTTTTTTTAAATCAAGCACTTCAAAATACCATTAAGCACAATTCGTGACAACTACAAGGCTCACAAGTCTGAAAGAGTGGGAAATTTCCCCAAACTGAACCAATGGGAGTAGTCTCTCCCCCAAAGTCAGGAGGATGGTAAGGAGAGGAAACGAGCCTAAAGATCAATTTTAAGGACTACTTAGACAAGATTTCCAGACACACACATGTTAAGAACTGTTGCTGGAAGAGGTCTGTAGTGATTATTATTATTATTAAATTGTTTGGGATATCTGTGATGTCTGTATAAGTCAGAGAGGTGGAAGTATGTCATGATATGGACATGGTTTCTTCTCTGTGCACTTAATATCGTAATAATAACCTTTCTTTCTAGCGCTTGTGGCTACATCTTGTTAGTGACTCAATAACTTGCTTAAAACCCTCAGAAATGCAGTTTCTGTGACCTTTTAAACAATCTTTATATTTTATTATGTTCAGCCAGTACCTGATGGAAATGACTGAAGGAAGCAAATGTGGAAGGAAAAGCAGCTGATGCGCAATATAAAACATCGTGCTAGATCACTGGATTGTGGATGGTGGTTCAGGGGCTCTTGTGAAGATTGATCAGGATTTCTGCTAAGCACCAAGTTATGACCAACACCATGGCTGCGTCTTCTGGGAGGTTCAGCCTTGGCCTTAAATAGAGCTTTCAAGACCTATTTGTGGCTAAATCTATACTAGGTTTTTTTTCCACATCAGCGTTTTGCAGTGACTGAGCTGAACTGTCTGAACTGCAGAGGTAAACGCAAATAACAAGAACAACATAAAGGAGTTTAAAATGTTCTGCACGGAGGAGTGGAGCAAGATCCCTCGACAACCCTGTAATACATCACAGAAAGAAAATAAGCGTGCCGTTATTCTCTCCGTGCTACAGTCACGAAATATTAATTGCAACGATTTTGAAAGCAGTGTAGTAAATAAAAATAAGTGTGTGTGTTGGAGTGCAAAATAGACGATGAGATCAGGATTGAATTCACACCTCTAGGTAGTCATTTCTCACCAGCTAACTTTTTACACCTACTACCACTGAAGATATACAACTGAACTCACTCACACACACACACACGTGTTTATGATCAGATTGCATTCTATAATTCAGACTAGCAATCCCTGGCTGAACGATTAGGATTTTAGAAAAACATAATACAATGGTTTTTTATTCTTCATTTATTGTATGGAAATAGACGACAGTGTAGTGACTCCAAACCTATCCGAAGCAGACTGCACACCGAGTCTTTTGATTTTCACAAACATTCAGTGTTCCTGCACTACGAATAAAAACGCACCATGATGGATGATGTTAGCACTTTTTAACATGTACAGTATGTGTAAAATAACCGTCTAGGTGCAATAACAAACAGTTACAAGGTATAGATTGCACATGTATATGCATCACAAACGTTGTGATCGACAACTCATAAATAATTCAAACGATACACCTACTTGTTAAAACATACCGCCCTGATGTACTAATCGACCGACATTTAAGCATTTTCACATAATCTGTTATCGGTTTTGTACTATCGGATCCACCGATAAATACCACCTTGTGGGCGTTTTGAGAATTGCATGCAGGACCGCCATTGCAGCACTGAATCTGAGCGGAGACTTGCACAGGGAAAGCATACTTGCTTTGCTTTAATTAGAGAGGCTTTTTTTATTTTTTTATTTTTGTATACGAGGAGGAAGCGAAATTGAAAAATTGTTATAAATAAAACGGTTTCAGTTCAGTGGTGTTATCACTGTGTCAAAAAAAACGAAGAAAAACAATAAATAAATACAGTTCCGCATATCAGTTATCGGGAACATAAACACAGAAAATAAAGAAAGAAAGAAAATTCGGTCTATCTGTACCCTGATTTACACCACTCCAATACGGCAGTGATGCAGAACTCGATGACATCACAGCCAGCCAACGTTGCATCTACAGCAGAGATATTTAAGGGTACCAGCTAACTATCCAAGTTAAACGAATGACTAAGTGTCTGCTTTTCAATGCAGAATTATCTATTATCTTCTAATCCTCATAAAACTATATTATATTATCTTCTGCTGAAAGTCTTCCTTCTACTACGGTATCTTTACGTGTTGCACAACGATCCTACGGAAAGGACATCTTCTTCCAATATACCGCATCGTTTCCTCATGTTTATGGTGGAATGACAATAAAACCCACTTGACTTGACACCATCTGTTGACTTCTGCAGACTCTCTGAGAATGCACTTAGCGACTTTCCCCTGAAGAGACCTGCGACAGTGGTGTCACCTCTCGAAGAACCATGTGAGAAAACCAGCAACGCAAAGAACCAAATTAAAGACGCCCAGTCCGAGTAGATAGAAAGCAGAGCCGGATGGACAGGAACTTCTCTGTGGCCGGTGCCCTCACCTGCATCATATTATCACTTATTAATGTGTCCTAGATTTTCATTCTCATAACCAGGACCTGGTACCATCTCACGACATGAGACATTATGTTCAAAATAAACACACATCTGATTAATAGCGATAACAAATATTTAAAAAGCATTGCTAACACACACCACCTGGACATCTCATGAATGTTTCATTTTGAGGTTTAGCAAACAAGCCCAGGCAGAGAGCAGCTCAGAGTCTGCAGGAACACCAAGGCCCCCTGTCTGTGGTACAAATACCACATTTCACTACATCACTGACAATTTGATCTGAGACAAAGACAAGACCAGCAGGCGTCATATAAACGGAAAAGATAGTGAGAGAGACAGAAAGCACGAGTCTCTTAATTCCTGAAACACACACACAGAAAAAAAAAGCCCATGTTGTGATGAGAACCGCTGGCGTGCGCGCGCGCTTCATTCTCTCTGAAAGCAATGCAATAAACAGTAGCGCGTGCGCGATTAATGCTTTTATTGTTATTATTATTATTCCCCGCATTCAATCTTAATTTGTCGATATGCACGTGTATGCAATACACGTGTCTAATCGTTTTTAGTGATGTTTTATAAACACTGGCTGATTTCAGAACTGACAGACAGGACAGGGGCACGAGGCACGGAAATGGACGCATAAAGAGGAAATAACCCTCATTGTAGATCTATCTGATGTCTGATGCATCGAAGATGCCGACCTGAGCGATCAGATGGAGTCTAGCGCATTGCTCATTACTCAGCATTGTAGAGCACGTTAAAGGACACACACACACACACACACACACACACACACACACACACACACAGAGCAGTTTGCACTCATTTCCAAATAGCCTCGATTACAATTCCGACTGCATCTGAAATGACTCTTGGCTCCCAGTGTGCATGCAGAATGTGTGTGTGTGTGTGTGTGTGTGTGAGAGAGAGAGTGTGTTCATCACCGCACAAACCTGTGATTTGTTGTGTATTTCCTTCTCCCCAGTCCATGCACCTGCCCGCGCGCGCGGTTTCTCTGTAGCTACACGCTGAAGAGAGAGCAATTAACCTTCTCTCCAAGACGTTTGGCTAATGATCCCAATCACACAACTTTTACAGGGTGGAAAGAAGAAAAAAAGTTCAATTAGCAAATCCGGGTCAAATATTGCATTAGGTCCGGGAAATAATCCGAATTCAGCCTCACCTTGCAGACATCATAGAGCTCGTGCTGGTCTCTGCTGCGTCGAGGACAAGACTAAACGGATCCATCATCAAAAACAAGGACCTTGAGATATCACATCCATATAGAGTCCGAGAAGCTGTAGTGTGTACATGTACACGCACACGCACACGCACGCGCACGCGACGTTTTCCTGCCCGGGTCTCATGGGCGTGTAGGGCGCAGGCTCGCGCTGGCTCGCGTCTTCACAGCTCCAATAACGTCGCGTGTAACATCTATAGGCAATAAGGCCGTATCCAAGATTTATAAATAAAAAAAAAAAAATCTAATCAAATCAAATAAAAAGTAGACTATTAGACAAAAAAAAAGAAAAGAAAAATAATAATATGTAAACGGTGTTGCACTAACTTCCTGAGCAATGAACAGCTTTCATTTCATTTCATTTATAGGATCTCAGGAAAGGTGCCCTTCTTTGTGCCTAAACATAAACCATCTCAGGAAAAGATTGCATTTGAGAGGAATATTTGGAAATTTTTGGCATTTCATCACCTCCTGTGATTTTGGATTATTGTCTCTTTGTTTTTTGTTTTTTTTTTTTTTCTTTTGTTTTATTTTGTTTTATTCATGTGACTCAAATATATTTGATCCTTTTATCCTAATAATTTGATCAAATATCCTTAAATCATCTCCAGTGCTTTTATCCCTAGAGTATCAGAGATCATTTTTGGAGTTCTGAAATTGATAATGATGTGAAATCTTTCTCTATTCTTTATTTCTAATCAGTAGATCCAATAAGTTTTAACACCTCAGAAACTATTTGTGTTGGCTACATGTGAAAAAAAAAATGGTTCAAGAAGCACCAGAAGCATATTTTTATATGATGATATATTATCTGATAAACACTTTCTCTTTTGGGATCAATTTTCGATAAAAGCTATGGAAACAATAGTCCAATCAAAAGAATCCAAATGAACTGTGTAGAAATATACAGTACAATATTTACGCCTAACCACCACCATCAATAAGGTCAACAGAAACTCTGGGTCAAGATGCCACCACTGCATCTACAGCCCCACAAAACACTCCGGCTGGTGTGGAAGACACACCACTTGTTCTTGAGTCACAAGCAGCCCATGTTTTTATGCTATATCTAGCTGGCTTCCTTAACATGTATTGATGAAAGAGACACCTCCATCATTAACAGTAATACTGGGGTCTAGGTTGTAAAGCAGGGGCAACCCACCTTTCCCCCAACAGCCCTAATACTATAATACTATAGCTGCCGATTGATCATATTCTCTTCTATGTCCTCTTGCCTCACTGTTATCAAATCGTATGATACGGGAGACCGTATGAAACGATTTCAAGGACATTGTGGCAGGGAAAATGGCGAGCACTCTTGTAAGAGGGTTATTGCTATTTCATCTGAACAACAATCAGAGTATAAAAACAGGACAAATTGCACTATTTAATCGTATCTCATTTTATAGCGAGAGTCTCTGAGATACAAAGGATTGAAAATAATTTGCTTAATGTTTTGTACAGGACTTCAAAAGTTCTCGTAATTAGGAAAAGTCAAAGAGTATGAAGCAAAAAAAAAACCCCCAAACAATTAATTATATGTTTTATGCATTTAAAGAGGGTCAGTGGTCTCTGTGACCTCAAATATAACAGCGGGGTTCATAGAATTATGATTTCAATAGATATCTGGGCATCTATTAGCAGTATCAGTCAATTCATATATATATATATATATATATATATATATATATATATATATATATATATATATATATACACAGTGGTGTGAAAAAGTGTTTGCCCCCTTCCTCATTTCCTGTTCCTTTGCATGTTTGTCACACTTAAGTGTTTCGGAACATC
>JAFFST010048096.1:190739-202572 GCA_022414735.1 Noturus placidus | reverse complement strand
GGTTTGATGTTCCGAAACACTTAAGTGTGACAAACATGCAAAGGAACAGGAAATGAGGAAGGGGGCAAACACTTTTTCACACCACTGTATATATATATATATATATATATATATATATGTGATATTACTTTATATTTAAAAATGCACTTAAACATCACTTATCACGCCAGTCAGTGGAACAGTTTGACATTTAACAGAACAAGGATTAATCCGTATGTTAATCATTAGCATCAAATTATATTGTGTTTGTATGGGAAGAGTTCAGGACCCACTGAATGAATATTTTTCACACCACATACCTGTCCTAATCATTTCACTGCAGTCCCTGAATGATATGCTTTATAATAGAGGGGTGCCATGACATAGGACCAAACAAAAATGTTGTGGGAGTGGAGAGGTTAGGGAAAATTGAGAAAGTGTTGGATATAACATTACAAGTTCAGTTAGATGGACATTTATTCACTAGTATTATAATCAACTTGATATGAAGTGAATAAGCGTACATTCCCACCTCTTCCTGTGTTTACATGCAGCCAGAAGCCACGCCTCGTCCAATGGGACGGATAGATACAGAAGCCACGCCTCATCCAATGGGACTGATAGACACAGAAGCCACACCTCCTCCATTAGGACAGATAGACACAAGCCACACCTCCACCAATAGGACTGATATTGTGAATAAGAGGCCTGGGAAGAGCACAGGACAATTCTTTTTTATGCTAACAGGATTTTCTACAGAAGCAAGAGCAAGTCTCGGGTACAAACGTTTTGGGGAAATGCAAATCTTTGGAGTATCCATGTGGGAACATCCACAGCTGCAGAAAGTGAATGACAAGTCCAGAAGCTCCAAGCAGATATACAGTATCAGGATGAGTCAGGCAGGTCCGGAGGGTAAGAGGAGAGACAGCAGTATTAAGGATCTGGCACCAGCATCACATCAGGCAGCAGGAGTACACATCCAGCTCAACCAACAGAGAGAGAGCAGATTTTTAAGTAAAGAATGATTGTATGAGTTACTATATCCTTCCTGGCAGCTAGAACTAATCTGATTGGTTTCCTCTGACCCTCTCTCATCACCAAGACGTTTCCACCCACAGAACTGTTGTTCGTTCAACGTTTTTTTGTTTTCTGTGCCACATAATTAGCTAATGGGATAACTGCCTAAATGAGCAAGTGTAAAAGTCTTCCTTTTAAAGTGGATAGTGAGTATGTATACAAATTCCAACTTTATTAATGATTGTTTATTTTTGTGCTCTGTGTAACGCAAGCATGTCCAGCAGGGGGTGGCGTCACGTGAACCTATCCAGAATTTTTTAGTGAACGCAAACAGTGAAAAAACAGCAAAACCAAACGAGAGTTTTGCGTAACCTTGTTTTAAAAAGTTCTAGGGAATAGAAAGACGTCTTGGGGCTCCATTATAAACCAAATCAATTCTCACTGAAAGCATATCTGAAGTGCTTTCACTCATCTGTTTTCGGCAGTTTCAAGCAATCACAGAATATTGGATGCTTTCGATTTTTTTTTAATTGAATTGCTATGGTTCACATCATCTACATTCTTTCGTCGAGTCCATTAGAAGAAGAAGAAGAAGAAGAAGAAGAAGAAGAAGAAGAAGAAGAAGAGAGAAAAAAAGTTGTAATATCCCACAGGATGAAACTGACCAATATAAAGACAGCTACAGCTGGTAGAAAGCCTTGCACTTAATACTGCATGTGTCACAAAGTCATGGTTGTAATTTTGAACAGACTACACTTTGAAAAACTGTTTGGGGACAATGAGGATATCTCCAGGTGATTGAAGACGGTACAGTAAGTACTAGATGTGATAAGGGGATTTTTTTTATGATTTACATTTTATTTGATAAAGATTTATTGCTTATATGAGAGGTATTAGGAGCAATATTACTCTGAAACCCTTCATAAAACCCAGAGAAGAAAGATAAATGTTTTTGGGTATCCAACAGTCATGGACACACCTCTCCACCAACCAGTCAGACTTTACATGAAGGCCAGTGGACGCACAACATCATCATCAAGCAAGCAAGAATCCGCATCTTTCCTTTGTTCCGTTCCTTATGTTCTCCCTTACACACTGTCCACAGTTTCCTAATCCTGAGTAGATCACCAGAATTAAAATTAGGGGCTTGGATTCTAACATCTTCTTGGACTCGCTCCTATCTGGGGTCTCCTTGGACTCTCTTCTACCTAGGGTCTCCTTGGACTTGCTCCTACCTAGAGACTCTTTGGACTCTCTTGTACCTGGGTCTCCTTGGACTCTTTTCTACCTAGGATCTAAGCATTCGCTCCTACCTGAAGACTCCTTGGACTCACTCCTGCCTGGAGTGTCATTGGACTCGCTCCTTCCTGGAGTGTCCTTGGACTCTCTCCTACCTGGGGTTTCCTTGGACTCTCTCCTACATGGGGTCTCCTTGCACTCGCTCCTACCTGGGGTCTCCTTGGACTCTTTTCATCCTGGGGACTCCTTGGACTGAAGCTGTCACTAGGCAGACTTTCATGAATCTGTTAAATCTCTCCAAATCCCCATCAACTTTTTGGTTGTTTTTTTTTTCCCCCATGATCCATTACACAGTTTTCACTGTGTCTCATTTCACTGCACCTTTTTACAACCTACAAATGTGCAAGTGACAAATAAAGATTTGAATCGTGAAGCTTGGGAAATTGTAATGCTACATCATAAAAAGACGTCCTATAGAGTTGGTCCGGTTCCAACTTTGCGGTAGCAGTTTGTGTATATGGGTGTAATGGTCAGGTGTCCACAAACCTTTGGTCATCTCATGGGTTTGTAAGCTAGAGAAATTTACAGTGAGGTCAAATAAGTATTGGGACACTTTCGTGTTGTTTTTGTTATTTAATATATTTATATATTAAATATCCATCCATCCAGCCATCCATCCAACCTCTACCGCATACTCCTTTATCAGGGTCATGGGGAACCTGGAGCCTATCCCAGGAGGCATCAGGCACAAGGCAGGGTACACCCTGGACAGGGTGCCAGTTATATTAAATATATTATATTATAATATATAATATATAATGCATTATTTCACTTCAAATTTACACACACAATGTCTTTTGAAATTGTGCTCATGAATATGCATTAAATAAAAAAAAGATATATTAAGAAAGAAAAAAAAACTATTTAGTAAGGGGAAAGGTTTCAGACACCACAAATGACCAACATTAGTACATCTTTGTTGAAAAGGTTTTCTGTTCTGTTCTATCACAGCTTCCAGATGTCTAATGTAAGGAGTAATCATCTTTAGTTTTTCAAGGGTCTCTCTGCTGGACTCGCAATTTCAAAATCCTCCATAAATGTTTAATGGCTTCAAGTCAATATTTTGGCCAGGCCATGCGAGTCCTTCTTGAGTTATTTTTGGCTGTGCATTTGGGGTTGTTGGCTTGTTGAAACCTCCACCTTTTCTCCAAATTCAGTTTCCCTGTATTCAGCGATGAGAAAAAAATTCTATTCTAATACATCCATTCATATTTCCTTCGATGGCGTGTAATGGGCATGACAGTAGCAGTTGCAGAGAAGCGTCACGATGCACACCGGGTATGGGGTTCCTGGGATCAAACACACAACCTTTAATCTTCAAACACAATGACCTGAATTATTGTCAGAGTTCTGTTTTTATTTCTATTTCGACCACAGCACTGTCTATTGTTCCAAAAGAGCTCTGATTTGTCTCTATGCGTTTAGATCTCTGTACTTCTTTTTGAGCAGAGGAGTTTTGTGTGGGGTGCAGGAACATGGGGAGATGATTTCGGCCCATTTATATCTAAAACATTATTTATTTTGAACATAATATTTACATTTATAAATGGTACATTGTGAATATAGTGTCTGAATACTTTTTCCTTGTCAGCATATTAATACATGCCTTTTGTTCATAATGATGTCTGAATCCTTCTTTCCCTTCACTGTATATAGAGTATAGAGATAAAAAAAAATACACAGGACCATGTTCAGATTCTGTGACTTTGATCCAAATATTATGTCAGTGAAGTCTGCACAGGGAAGTCTGCACATAGCTAGAGAGATGGGTAAAGTACCTGCTTAAGTCAATTTTCTGAGCTGTGCAAATCACCTGTGTGTAATTCACGCCTCTGAGTCTATCAAGCACACAGCACTAGACAGATGCAGCCTATCAGTAACAGTCATGTCAGTTGATTACACAATGTGACACACACACACACACACCCTGGGAATGGGGCTAATATTTTTTCAGCCCTCTTCAGTGACTCATCCCTAACACATCATCAGCAGTGGTGTGTTACGCACTCAGTCGTGGGTGTAATTAACATGCATGAGATGGAGTATCATCCATTTCCCCCCCAAAATGCATTTATAGAAGAAACTAAAAGAAACTAACTGTAAAATACAGTTTACACAAAATAACAGACAACCGAATGTACGTTTGGGGTCGCTGTTGTTGTTATTTTAGTTCAATGAAACATATGCAACTTTTCTGTATAATTTCTTTTAAGGACTTGAAACAATAAAAAGAATCTAATTCACTAATGCAGCTTCCTTTCTGCATTTATTTTATGTGTGTGTGTGTGTGTGTGTGTGTGTGTGTGTGTGCTGCCACAATATTCTATATAATTCTCCATTGATGAGACATTATGATATAATTTATTGCTAAACTTTAATATTTTAAGTTGTTCAATATCAGCACCAGCTGCCAGTGGGGTTTTCTTACACCTGAACAATTTCTACATGACAAATCCCTTCACAAGTTCTCAAATTCCTGTAGGAGATAATGAGACAATTGTCTGCTCAAACCATTTCACTGCAAATGATATATTTATTGAAATATTATCTCTGCTGAGCTGGCAGTAATGATCCTTAACCAAACAAATGGCATGCTAACTTTATCATACACACACTCTCTCTCTCTCTCTCTCTCTCTCTCTCTCTCTCTCTCTAATACTGTACACATTTAGTCACACACAGTCTCTGTGCCCATGCATGTGAAAGAAAAGAGAGAAGGAAGAGAATACCTATCTATAAATTGGTGTAAGCATGTCAGTTTTTTTTTTTTTTATTAATATATTATTTTCCTGATGTGGCTGTGCATGTGTGCATGCATAAAAAGAAAGGCAACGTATGCTAACTTTTTTTTATTCAATATTGCGAAAAATCCTGCAATATTTGCATTAAGATCATGTGTAATCTGTCAAAATGCTGAAATATTTGGTAAAGGAGGGAGACAATATATATATATCCAAGAGGGAAGCAAGTGTAAAACTGCCATGTCTACAACCTTAGAGCTTTACGAGGACTTGATAATGCAATATGATCTAACTAATGCATTACCGACGTACATGATCTGAGGAGCACGACCTTGCAGTAGTGCTGGAGTGGCCACAACCAAGAATTGATGATTCATCTCAAACTTTAGCACCATCACTGCACCCCTCAAAGGTGCTCCATCCACCTGCTGAGATTACGTTCAGTTAGAAAAGAGGCCGTTATTCATCTCATTTACATTTACATTACATTTATTCATTTAGCAGACGCTTTTATCCAAAGCGACTTACAAATGAGAGCACACTCACACACCAATGGTAGCAGAGCTGCATGCAAGGTGCTAGCTTGCCATCGGGGGCAACTTAGGGTTCAGTGTCTTGCCCAAGGACACTTCGGCATGGGATCACCCGGGCCGGGATTCGAACCGCCAACCCCACGGTTAGTGGATTAGTGGACAACCCGCTCTACCGACTGAGCCACAGCCGCCCATATCTCATATAC
Source organism: Noturus placidus (assembly GCA_022414735.1). NCBI lineage: Eukaryota > Metazoa > Chordata > Actinopteri > Siluriformes > Ictaluridae > Noturus > Noturus placidus. Next base: position 196,797 of record JAFFST010048096.1, on the reverse strand, counting down.
ATTATAGAAATTCTGTAACTGTAGGCCATAGTGCAGGGCAATAACATTGAGATAAAGGCTCAAGGGCCCAACAGTGGAAGCTTTGCAATGCTGGGGCTTGAACCCCCAACCTTCTGATCAATATCACAGAGCCTTTAACCGCTGAGCCCAACAATTCAATTCAATTCAATTCAATTCAATTCATATAGAAGCTTTACAGAAATCCTGCCATAGGTTTAGATCCAAAGGAAAAACTCTGTAAGACAACATGATGAAGAAACTGATGAGAGGAACCAGACTCAAAAGCAAAGCCATTTTTCTGGGTGACACCACATATTGGGATTATAAATCATTACAGTGTACAGTACAGCTGTAGAAGAGTAAAGGCAAACATCACAATGTGTGCAGTCCTGATTACAGCAGAAGAAGGTACATCTTTGAAGGTACAAATCTACAGTACAGGTGAGATTACCCACTGAAGCAAGGATGTGACATGAGTATTAAAGCTTTTTTGTGTAAATCTTTAGATTAGTAATCTAGGACTCTATTCACACCTGGCATTAACATGCGTCCCGTGTGACGGGATCGCAACAGCTGAGACGCACTAAGTGGGTTGTGAATGGGGTCAAATGCTGCTCAAAGACACAGCGTGATCCAATCACTTGAATCACATTCCAAGGAGGTCTCATATGGACATATTACATTTGCAGCGTGAGTGTGTGTCTCTATGCATCCCGGACATAACAACAAATGTCCAACTAATAGCCTGTGTCATTGCCCTAGCCGGAGAATATGTCGTCATATTCATAGACTCTCCTGAACAGTTGAGCTAATAAATAAATCCAATGCTATATCAGCAGCTGCTTTTCAAAGCTTTATTCATCACCTCATCTCTCATTGATTTCTAATTTTGTTAGCAGGACATCCATCCATCCATCTTCTATACCACTTATCCTTTCTTCAGGGTCACGGGGGAACCTGGAGCCTATACCAGGGAGCATCGGGCACAAGGTGGGGTACACCCTGGACAGGGTGCCAATCCATCACAGGGCAATCACATACACATTCACCGCAGTACCCAAAGGAAACATGCAAACTCCACACACACAGGGTCACAGTGGAAATCGAACCCCTGGCCCTGGAGGTGTGAGGCGAACGTGCTAACCACTAGATACATGAGATATGATTTGCTGGACATTTCTGCCTGAAAGTAAATGCAGTGGAATGACGACGTAATAAATGCCTTTCTCCAGCTGGAACAATGTGCGAAATCCAATCACAAGCGGTCACTGGAGACACGTTCATATTGCCGGGTATGAACGGCTATGCGTCTAGCGATACCATCACCTAGGACGCATGTTAACACCAGGTGTGAACAGGACTTATGTGGGACCAGCCACAGCAGCAGAAGGTGAGTCATGGTCCACAAATTGAACCAGGAGAAAGTGAAAATATATGATCTGATATTTAGCCCAATTATATGAATACGCCACTCCCTGTACTGTACATGTCAATATTCCGAAATATAAACCATTTCATAAAGATTTGAGAAGTGTGGGTTGTATATTGGTGCACCATATTTAACCATGGAAATCTATCATGATAACGACCTTTTTCTATCGCTCACACCAATGGTTTATTTTTCATTTTCTCTCCTTCTCCTTCCATGAATCTATTAGCTTTTGTTTTTTCTATAATTAATGTCACATTCATATACCCAGGTCTTCTTGGCTGACTATACTTGTTTTTCTCATTGCCATCATGCTAATAGTTTGTACACATAATGTACTTAATAATACATTTGATTATACATATAATACCATCCATTGTGATCCATTGGTCTAAATCTTTGTAATTGTGTCATTATCTGAATTTCTGGCAACAACAATGTCTTACATATTCACTGACCTTAGTCTTGGTTTGAAGTGTAAATTAAAATCAAGCCACGGTTTTACACCGCTTCACACTGATTTCGACGTGGGAGGTACACCGAGGCAGTGTCACGTCTTTGCTCAGGTCTATCTGCCAGGGAATAAGCCTGCCTGTGGGCCTTGGTGGTGACACTGCCAATGTTAGGGACTCAGCTTTTGCATGGAACTCACAGATGGCTCTCTACAAGCACTTACCCACGTCCATGTAGTTGCTTTTGCCTTGATCTCAACCAGCAGAACTTCTATGAGAGATGTTGGCCTTAGGTTCTGGACAGTAGGTTCCATCACCATCATCAACTGAGTGAATATTTTTTTGAAGAATTATCATCCATCTCTTTTGTAGAGCTTCAGAGATTTGTAGTATACAGGCACACTTGATAAATATAAGCAAAGAAGGCTGTGAAAAATTGTCTTTATTGTTTAACCTTTTGATCTTTTGTTTAAAAAATTCACAAAAATACTTTGCACTCATGGATATCAAACCATTGAAAACTGAACACAGGTTTATTTTTAAAAAATCTATTAAATATATTTGTGCCACAATTATTGTCATCCCTATGAATTCATATGAGAGAAAATATATTTGAAGCATGTATATTTTTTTAGTACACCTTGGTGATTAGGAAGAGGAAATTGTTCAAACATGACTTCCTGTTTCACAGGGGTATAAATATGAGGTAACACATAGGCCTAATTCCCTTAGTCATTCATAACAATGGGTAAGACGAGGAATATAGCTGTGATGTGCAGCAAAAGGTTGTTGAGCTTCACAAAATGGGAGGTGGCTATAAGAAAATAGCATAAGTATTGAAAATGCCCATTTCCACCATCAGGGCAATAATTAAGAAGTTCCATTGAACTGGAACTATAGTCGACTAGGGACTAGGGAAAAGTTGATTATAGTAATGATTAACTTGAACATACTGGATGTGATTAAGGGTTTCAATATGAACACAGCATAATATAGAGTTTCACTGCAATCATCGTCAGTAGCATCAAAAGTTTTTTAGCAGTCATATGCACTGCATGTGGGTTGTCTTGATACATGTAAGATGACAGTCTGTAGCAGGGCCCCATGCAGATACACATTCACACACTGATTCACACCTCATGGCAATTTAGAGTAATAACCAGTGCATCAAACAGACTTGGGTAAAATGTCCAAAACTCAGCACAGACAGTTCACCAAGCCCAGGATCAAACCAGGGACCCTGGAGCTGTGAAGTGGTAAGGCTAGGCTTACCTTAATGTACACAAATTTTGAGGGTCAGTGGGTTTATTGAAAATGTTACTCATTTACTTTTTCAATATGAACATGAGCAGGCAAACTGCACAATACTTGTATGTATATACAATGACAGAGAATGAACATTCTGTTCACGTTTCATGACCATAGCATGATGCTAACTCTGTCAAATGCCTGCTGAGACTGGACTGGATAGAAGCCATGTTAGTCAAGTTAATGAAGCATTTAAAACTGAAGATGCCTAATAAAATAGACCTGGGATGTTCGTCTGTCTTCACTGTCTCAGACATTGCTGTTGCTGACTGTACTTGGTGCCTGAAGTGTAGACCTTCAACAGGAAACTGCTTTATTTTGAATGGATCTTGAAATTTTATTTAAATTTGCACAAAATTTCCTCTAATTGGCTTACACTCTTCTGAAGTTTAATGCGTTATATATTTTACCCTGTAACGGTGATCAAAAACATGAAATTGAATTTTTAATTTAAAAAAAACTCAAGTAAAAGGAAAAATTTTATGATTTAATTTTATTCTGATAAAAGCACCTTTATAGTGTACGCTGTACTCCAGTTCTATAATTTGATCAATTTCACCCTTGTTTTTGTTTTTGGTATGAAGGAATAAAATAGTTCTACTGATGACTCGTGGTAATCTATATTATACAAAACCAGAGGAAAGTTTTTCACACTGAGGTCAGAATAATTTTATCCACACTTTCCGCTCGCCCTTACTGTGGTACACGTTCCCAGATAGAGCCTGGTAGCACTTTTGCTAGAACGATCATGTCATGACTTCACAGCAAATAATACTGGGGTCTTTTAATTCTCAGTGCAGTGAGGGTTTTTTCTCTAATTTGTGCTTCTATTAAGGGATGTTGGCAATTGCCATGGCAGCTCAGTGAGCGATCTCCTTTTTGCAGTTATTTGTCTGCATTAGGTAAGATCAGCGCTCAGCAACCTATAAACTTTCACTCACATGATCAAAAATATTGTATTATAACGCAAAACCCAAGTATGTACTCAACTGATTCTGAGATGAAAGATGTGCACTGGATCACACCGCTGTAACCGCATTGCGATGGTTGCACATGCTTCCAGAATGTGTGATTTCTGTCAAATAATTTTTAATCCGCATGCATTTGCTTCAGAAGAAATGGTTAAACTCAATTTACTTAATGGTCAGAAATGAATGTGTTGGACTGATGATTTAGAGAAAAGGCAGGGGGAGGCAGAGAGGGAATAGAGGGCAGGCTTTGACCTAGAGCTCAAATCTCAGTAGAGGCTGATGCAGTAATAGAGGCATTAATTACAGCAAGCCACACAATTACTATTAAGAAAAACCCTTTTTACATTTTCATTGAACTTTTTGGGGCATCAGAGTCTGCGTTATTTTATCCAATTGACACAAAGCACTAAAGTGTCAGCAGTCAATAAATGAGATATCTTTAGTTTATCATTCACTATACTGTCATTTTATCAATGATATTTTATCATAAGGCAAAGAGTAATGTGGACTGACTATTATTAACAAATAATAACTAACTGGCTTGCATATATCTATTCATAATAAACCTGTTATCTATTTATTTTGTAAAGAAAGTTCTTTCATTGACATTTTCACTTTCATTGATGCTGTTCTCTCTCCAGGCAGCATTACCAACCATTCCCCAATCTGCAGTCTGAAATGGAAGTCTATTCAAGACCCAAATTGATTAAACACACATCCAGGTAAGTCTCATACGGTCAATCAAAATGCATTTCAAGAATTTAATAACTCAGATTGTTTATTCTTCCAAACATTCACTAAGTCTAAAACGGATGCACCGAGGATATGTTCTGTCGAAATGATATCAATCGCTATTCATCAGTCCTGCATAAACAAAACCTTGTTACTCTAGATATCAATGGATATCACCATGGTTACAAGCTTGTACAAATCAGCCCTGAATGTGAGACATGATAAACAATGTGATATGCAGATGTCAGATTAGTGTTGTCATCAGCATGGAGAGGGTGGTGTGATGAGACCACTCAGCCCAGATCAACAGAGACATGATACTTAGCTCGTAAAGTGAGTAAGAAAGAAATAAAGGTTTCGGTCTTAAATTAATGAATAATCCATGTTCTAAATTAAAAACCGACTTGTGGACTATAATTGAAATGGAATAATTGGATAAAGCTTCTTTGTCACACCGCTAGGGGGCAGAATAGAGCAATACACGCAACACCGTAAACTATAAATCTTCAACCACATCCCTTTCCAGAAGAACTAGGGATTTCACAGCAATGGGGGTGAATTCTTATGCAGTCTCAACCTGTACATTTTTCAATATGTATGAATATGTGTGAATAAATTTGGCAGTCAAAGTATCTGTAGTCCACACCTCCAAACTCATTTTCTTAACGAGACTCCAGGTGTGCAAAAACCTGACTCCAATTAGCTTTCTTGAGGTCATTAACTCAAGGGTTCACATACTTTTTCCACAAGCACTAGGAGGGTTTTTTTGGTTGTTCTCAGTAAAGACAGGAAAATCAGAATTTATTTTGTGTTATTATTTAAGACATATTATATTTGTCAGTACCCTTGACTTAGATGAAGATTAGATCACATTTTATGATAAATTTATGCAGAAATACACATATACATACACACATATACACCTATATGTACACATATCTATATTTATATACATACATACACACACACACATGCATATACAGTGGTGTGAAAAAGTGTTTGCCCCCTTCCTCATTTCCTGTTCCTTTGCATGTTTGTCACACTTAAGTGTTTCGGAACATCAAACCAATTTAAACAATAGTCAAGGACAACACAAGTAAACACAAAATGCAATTTGTAAATGAAGGTGTTTATTATTAAAGGTGAAAAAAAATCCAAACCATCAT
>JAFFST010048096.1:160787-175857 GCA_022414735.1 Noturus placidus | reverse complement strand
TTTTATATCTTTATGTTTGAGGCCTGAAACGTGGCAAAAGGTCGAACAGTTCAAGCGGGCCGAATACTTTCGCAAGGCACTGTATATAAAAATGTATTTTAATGTAACATCCTGTTTGTTATCTAAAGGTCCTAAGATTATGCACTCATTGCTGAGCTACCACTTCCCCAGTAAATATAATGTGTCACGGTCTTACATTGTACTTTGTCAAGTTCCTCTATTTCCTTTTCCGATAAAGGCTAAAGCCAGAGCGCTGTTTCAAAATTGTGGATAGTCTTGTGGGGTTTTTTTTTTTGCGGACTGATTGAATGTAAACATTACCCAGTACGGGAGAAATACATTGAATTCAAATCCGTTTTATGTACATAGCTGTTTTAACAATAGACATAAAATGTCACAAAGAAATCTGAAATCTGGATATTTTGCTTTACAGAAATCTGGATATTGATTTAGATTTAGACATTGAACTGAAATAACAGGGTCATTAGACTCTTCTGCTTTGCAGTGTATGTATGTATATGTGTATATATATATATATATATATATATATATTCGTAGAGTATTTGGTCTGAGGGTGTCATGGTGGATGAGTTCATTAGCACACTTGTCCAGGGGAAGTGAGCACCTCCTACGCATGTTATTTCAAGGTATTGAGAAGTTGCAATGACATCCTCTCCTCTGCACATCGCATGTGCTCTACAAATGCTACACATTGTGGCTGCGTATGGCACGAAATGCAATCTTTATACCACTGCGAGTGGAGAGGCCATGACGTATGGGTCAAGAGAGAACCACACATATATATTGGGTTTTTATTTAACCATGGAAAAGCTCCCACCTTCTTTCTGACATATATAGTTATTCTATGCCCCACTTGATATAAAAATATTTTTATTTAACACCCATTGCTTTTTCTGTCTTTCATGTTTGAAGAACATTAAGGTACAATGTGTAAGTGATGTAGCTTCAGAAACCTTGAGAACAACAGGTTATAGTTATTATTAAAGCAAAAGCAAGAACATTTAAAATTAGATCAACAAACATGTAGTTCCTCTGGACTCCGTGTTAAAAGTCATGCACCAGTTTCTTGGTGCACTGTTTTAAAGCACCAGACAGTGACGTCAAAGGAACAACAAAAATTATATAAAGAGCAAAGTGTGGAGAATTAATAAAAAAAAAATTTTAAAAAGCACACACTTTTTAAAAAAAAAAAGAAAAAAAGAAAAAAGACAGAACTTGGTTCCACATTCATCCTTCAGCTAAGACAAAATCACTTCTTTTCTTATAAAATAGATTTCCTAAATCAGTGTAATAATGTACATGCAAGTCATTTATAAGTATCACTTTGTCCTCTGTTCTTAAATGTAAAAAAGGAAAAAGTTGCAGTGTGGGCTGTAATGTCATGTTCTTGGACAGATTGGATCTATAAAGCCGTGAGTCAGTTCTTAAAATTTATGACTCAAATATAAAGTCAACAATCACATAAGCTAATGAATCACAGTTGCTGGATGCTTGGTATCTGAGTGTTTTCATAAGGATGTGAATGATACAACCATTGCTGCATGAGTTGTAACCGAAAATACCATAAATCACCGTTTGACCTGTAAGTGTAAAAGTTGGGACCGTATGGAAAATGCAAAAGAACTAAAAAATGAATCATTTGAAAATTCCATTTGCCCGGCACTATATTGAAAACACATTAGTAACACATTATTTGATGGTTTACTTTATGAATTTAATTTATTTTTGAAAATATACACTCATTTCAAATCTGATGACTGCAGCACATGTCAAAAAAGTTGGGACAGTCGACTGTTTACCGCTGTTTAACATCACATTTTCTTTTAATAACACTTATTAAGCATTTGAGCGCTGAGTGAAGATACCAGTGGGTTAAGTTTAGAGAATCCATTATGCATTTCTTCAGCTGTGCAACTGTATGAGGTCGTCGTTGCCTCATTTTACGCTTCATAAAGCGCCACACGTTCTCAATGGGAGACAGATCAGGACTGCAGGCAGGCCATGCTAGCACCCGCTCTCCCTGTTTATGCAACCATGGGCTTGTAATCCGAGTAGAATGTTGTTTCATGTTGTCCTGCTCTGGATGGCAGAACATGTTGCTCCAAAATTTATCTTCAAAAAACTATACAGTTGATAAGGTAACACATCAAATACCATGTCTTTATAAATTTTGTTTGTTTGTTTGTTTAAATACAAGTCAAAGTACATTTACACATCACTCCTCTTTGTTTTTATTAGCATTTTCCATACTGTCCCAACTTCATCGGAATTGGGAATAATCTAAGACTAATAATCAACGGATTTTTTAAATTCTTGTCATTTGACAAAGAAAAACGTATAATTGCTGACATGGTGACATGTTTTTTTCTTAGGAGACCTTTATTTGACATTTAGGGAAGGAGTCGGTGCTTTGTAACAGTCAGCTATAAGGGCTTTGGAACAGTCACGGTGCTTTGCAAAGTTTGCAAAACAGGAAAGTCGGGCAGAGACGTTTAAGCTTTCTGGTTTCTTGGTAAAATAACAAGGTGCATTTTTATTGACTGCGGTAACTGATTACAGGCACTGACTTGTCCCTCTGACGTTTTACAGCATAAAATATTAATTATAACCTTTTTCAAATGCATGATGGGTCATTCATCAATGAATTTAACGTTTTCATAGCTGGCTAATGGCTCTGGTATAAGCAGAATACATTTATTTACATTTATAGAATAACACACTCCAAGTCATGCACTTACACAAATATAATCCATTTCAGGGTTGTAACGGCCACCAGAAAGGCGAGGTGCATGTATTTAAGTAGTACAAAACCTTCATCTTAAAAGATTTTTAGAGAAATGCATTTTAAAGCATTGGTCTTTGTGATTTATACCATTAAAACGCTTCAATTTACATGAATCATGTGTGTGGAACATTTACAGTGCCATTCAAATGTTTTAAATACATTAATACATGTATGTATTCATCACTAGTCACGTTTATCGTTAAACTTCAAAAAAACGGGATTAGAAACTAGTACTAGTAAGAAATAGGTTAAAATGAACTGAGTAATGTTTGTGGCTTTATTTTACTGGGGAAAAATTCTAACTGGAAAGGGCCTGTCTTTCATCAAATGTAAGACAAGTCGGGGCTAACAGTAACTTACAGAGAAACAATACCTGCTTCATCAAATCAGCTAATTTAGAGTCCTATTAGAATTGATTTAAGCAAATGATGGAACATTTGTATTTTTGTTTCGTGACAAACTATTTGTTTGATCCTTGAACATGCTGGCTCAAATATAACTCAAGTGAAAATATACTTCAGCCAATAACCATTGTGTTGTGGGCACACAACATGGAAGCCTATTGGACACAGAGCAATCACACAATGTATTTACTGTGTCTGGTGTACAATAGATTTACTGACTTTTGGCGTACACGCAAAGTGCTTCTGAAGCTGTAAGAGGTGAATCCAATAGATATTCAGAACAGTTCTTTCTCTTTATGTTTCCTAGCTTCATTACTCCAATAGCAGCAACTAGTAATGTGACCAAAGATGTAATTAACGTGACATCTGCAAATATTACCACACCAGTATTGATATGGAGGTGTTTGGGAAGGTTTAATTATTGCCTCACCCTGTGTCAGTAAATGGATGTCCCTCCCTGAATATATTTCAATGTGTGTGTTGTTGGAGTCAGTTTTATCCTGTTTCACCAAGTCATAAAGTCAGCATGTCACCTGATGAGCTGATTTTTCATCTACTCTAGCAAGATATACATCAATTGTTTTATCTGCTTTTCTCTGTGTAATTAGAGCTTCATTCATGTAAAGCCTTTTAAATAATGCTGTGTTTATATAATCGAGCATTGGTGAAATTTAAATTTGCCATTTATATAATATGGGTGTGTTCACTTCTCTGTGACTTATTTAGGACATACTATGCCAGCCAGTGTGGTCTGGATGTAGTTTTAGTGTTCATTGAAGACCAGAGACAGGTGATGTTACAATCTCCAAGTATGAATGTCTATGGAGGAGGCATGAATTAAGCATATTTGTGATGACATTAATAGATAGATGGAAGTAGAACAATTGCTTATCGGAGTATTACAGAGGCCTTACCTGTCACTTTCACATCCTCATATGGCATCAAGGATGGCAAAGTATATAGGGGTTCTCATGGTTTGAAGGCTTGCCTGACTGGAAGAGGTTTGTGGTTATTGTCATAGTCGTAGATGACGTTGTCTGGGTAGGAAAAGGATGCTGATGAAGTGACATTAAGGGAAATGGGGAATTGGACCTTAGGCATGGGAGGAAGAAGAATAACCTTTAAAGTACTTTTGTAATAGAATTTTACTTTTGTAAAAGAAGAAGAAGAAGAAGAAGAAGAAGAAGAAGAAGAAGAAGAAGAAGAAGAAGAAGAAGAAGAAGAAGAAGAAATGGAATGAATGAACGAATGGAATGTCAGTTGGAATGAGTGAAGGTGGGAGATAGGAGTTGAATCTATGAATTGGGCTTGAACTATGAAAGGTGTTGTTGGGATGAGTAAAGAGGCATAGGCGATGGAGGGAATAAGGATGAATAGGAGAAGGTGGGGTTAAAGTGCATGGAGAAATGTGATGAGACTTTTTTTTTCAGGAAGAGGCTAAGATCTTACAGAGAAATGGAGAGTCTCCCAATCAGTGAGGGAGTTAAAATGTCTGTGATCCTCAGAAGAGAGAGAGAGAGAGAGAGAGAGAGAGAGAGAGAGAGAGAGGTGGGAGGGGTTGACAGGAAGCTCTATGAGACAAGAAGAGGCTGCCGGTTTTGAGAGACCGGAAGGGCTGCAAGCCACAGAAGAACTGGTTTAAGAGATAGAAGGGCAACAAGCTTTGAAAGACACAAAAGCCACAATTGGCTGAGAACATTGACAGACGGAAAAGCTTGAAGCTTTGATAAAAAGAAGGGCTGCAAATCTTTAGGGACAGAACTTTTGAGAGACAGAAAATGTTAAAGAGACATCATAGTGAAAAATTGCTCAGTAGATGATGTGTGAATGAGAGCTGAGATGAAGAGTATTATTGTATGAAATGTGGTTTGGATGATGTGGGCTTTGAAATTAAAAGCATACAGTATACTGCTGGGATGAAGGGCTGAGGAAATACGGGCATATTGAGAAATGTAGGCAGAAGAGAGAAAATGCAGAGATGAGTATGGAAGATAGGATTTCATTGAGCTAGAGCCCTCACCACATCATTACCTTTCTGGAGAAGCTACTGTATGTATTTCTGTACTTCAAGGAAAGTGATTCCTTGTCCTCTGAGAAGGTGGATTTTCCTACTTCAATCTTAGTTGACATTTCAGTAGAACTCAATGCATCGAACAGTCGCCATTGCCATTTCTGTGGACATGTCCAGGTGCAACATCATCTCAGAGTGCAGAGTGTCAGGATGGCCATGTCATCTCTGTTTTAATGGCTTTTTGCTTGGAGAAGAATCAAGGGGATTATCTTGTCCTTTAGACTTTCAGTGGTGGTTGAGTTGAGAAAGCAGGTGAATGAACACAAGCTGTCACACATCAAAAACATGGCTGCCTGCCCGAATTCGCAGAGCTGGCGAGAGCAGTAGCCGTTTAATACAGACTGAAACATGGTGCTGTACGAGGATATCAAACTCACAAACTGACAGCTCGAAAGCTTTAAAGCTCTTTGTCTGATCTGCTGATTTTTGAGTTAAACAGGAAACGTTTAGTACAATAGGAAGTGTTTGCATCGATGTGGTCAGCACAAAACCACAACATGTGGAACGTTCGTCACTAGTGGAGAAAGAGAGAAATGGGAATTTATAGGAAGTTAATCAGGGAGAAGACTGAGCCTTAGGCAAGGCCTTTCTCAAGTTCAGCTATTTCACATTTCCATTTTGTACATGGAAATATACTCTAACCTTTGTGCTTCTTATATCACAAGTTCTCTTTTTAGTATAATGTAACATCTTAGATAAGACACAAATAACAAGCATAGTTCACATGTCTACTTATGCAGCTAAAGCAAACACCATAAAACAAATATTTGCAGCCATTCTAACCACACCAGCTTTTCATTTTAATCTGCTGAAGGTCCAACATTAGGCCCAAAAAGTCTAATAATAGTTCTAACCTAACATTTACAATGGTCATGTATATATATATATATATATATATATGTGTACATTTTAATGTCACATGTCAGCACTGAGCATTTCCTCAAACATTTCCCTAAGTGCTAACCACACATCACATCGCCTGTTGTTTTTGTGAGTGAGACGCTTAACTGCTCTCCGACTCACTGTGGTGTGTACTTCCGCGTTCATGTCATGTGATTGTGGCTACAGATGCGACAGCAGAGCCTGAAATAAAGGTTTTGTTATGTATAAAGGCTGTTGACTTGTGATTTGTTGAATCTATTATAACGTTATAACTACCGCTGGTCTCTTTAGCAAGTCCTGATTTTTCGACTCTAAGAAACAACATGCCAAGATAATACGTACTATAAATATACACGCATTTGACATGACAACAAACCCTCTTCTAAATGACAGGAAATTTGTATATCTATACGGAAACAAACAAGTCACAGAGGCACTATTTCTTTTATGACTTGACTATGGAGATGATATTAGCACACAAGCATGACTGTACACCTCTGGGTGCTTTGTTATTAACATTTTGTTATTCAGACTTCTTATCGTAGTTTCTGCTAACACTGCTCGTTCTCAATTAGCTTTCCTAGACATAAATCATATAGTAGTATGACTCTAGTGTGCTTGTTTCAGACACTTGCTCTTTTAAAAGGTTTGCGTGACAGCTGACAAACACAAAAGAGTTAAATGATAAAGAGGAATGTTGTACAACTAGATATAGAATAAGTTGTTATTAGCTTTAGCTATGGTGTGGATAGTTAAAGAAATACCCCTGACTGGTTACACACCATACTGCACGTGTATCAGTGACACAAAGGGCACTGGCAATTGCACTCCTGAGTCACAAGTTAGTCATTTCTTTCTTTCTTCCTTTCTTTCTTTCTTTTTTGTCTGACACACCAAATTGAAGCCATGAAGGTCTTGGTAATTATTCAGTGAGTTGAATCATGTGTAGAGCTGTGGTCCTCCAGGATGATGGAGTCTGACAAACCTTAATTATCCCACCTGCTATGTATAGTACATGTAAATATACCTAGCACTATTTATAGCGTATTGCTTTATATTTCCTTCTAATGTGGCATATGTTTCTCCGTTTTATAAAAACAAATACCAACATTCATTCTCACATAAAAGTAGGTTACAAAGCCCTATCCATCCATTTCCTGTACCGATTATCCTTACTGGGTCACGAGGAACCTGGAGCTTATAGCAGGGAGCATGGGGCACAAGGCGGGGAACACCTTGGACGGGGTTAATTACAGAGATTGTTTATAAAAACAAATAATGATAAGATTATTGATTAGATTCTTTATTGCCATTGCACAAGCAAGTCTTTCATTTTTGTAGCAATCCAAACAACACACAATTATGTGTGTAAAATCATTAAAAAAAAGTGAGTCCATCACACAGATTTTGGTGGCAGAAGAGCTAGCCCTGACATCAACTCCACTGAACACATTTGGGATGAACTCGAACGGGACCCTCCTCACATCAACATCAGCACCTGACCTCAACCTCACTAACGCTCTTGTAGCTGAATGACAACTTGAAATCCCCATGGCCACGCCCCAAAATCTAGAGCAAAGCCTTCCCAGAAGACTGGAGGCTGTTTGAGAAGAAAAATGGACTAAATCTGGAATGGCACGTTCAACAATAACAAATAGCTGTGATGGTTAGGGGTGTGCAAACCTTTGGCCATAGTGTATATGAACAGTATTAGGGCAGTTGTGGTACGATCACATTTGGGTCAACCTCTTTATATGGGAAATGGTGGTTTGATGGTGAAAGGGTTACTGGGTTACTAATCAAAAACGCAGGGGTTCAAGCACTAGCACTACCAAGCTGTGACCTTAACCCTATCTGCTTCAAGGGCGCTGTATCATGGCTGACAATGTGCTCTGACCTCAGCTTCCTAACAAAAATAAAGAATTTCACTGTTTTGTAATGTGTATCTGACAAATGAAAACTTAATCTTATACTTGTGCAATATGACCACGTTGTTAAAGCTGCAAATGGTGTTAAAGGTGCAAAAGGCTCAGTGCAAATGGTCATGTTGTTAGGGTTGCTAGACACATATCCCACTACGGTTTTGAGGGCAGAGGGTCAGTTTGTTGATGATGACGGACATTTACAGACAGTCTGGAAACAGCTCTGGGGAAGAAGTTGCCCAGTCATTCTATGAGGGTGTGCATGTACCTGTAGCGTTCTCCCAATGGAAACGGGATGTAAAGGCAGTGTCCAGGGTGAAATGAGCCAACATGGAAAACATTAACCACTCAGCTAATATTAGCTAAGTCATCAAATAATGAAATATAGTACATTCAGTCAATAGAAAAGGCATTACTGTACAAAACACAGCCCTAATATAGTATATTGAAACCATCACAGTAATGCATATGTGGAGTTTAATAATCAGATCTTACTGTTATTTGTTGAATGAGGAGAGATGATCACTTAAAGTTGAATAGTATCTCACCTGTTAAGTTAAACATTAAATAAGAGCACACAGTTGCACAGAAATCAGTTACGTTTTTAGAGGCTGGATGAGAGAGATTTCCAAAGGAACGTATTGTTCGAAATCAAACATTGCAACAAAAAAACACACACACACACATTCTAATGTAGTTAAGTCATGTTCGAATGACTCATGTGCACTAGAACGCTTTTGTTTCAGAGGTTATGTTGAAGAACTCAGGAAATCGAATACTCCAAAATCCATGGAATGTGTTTTCCAGGAAATAGCACCATTTGTTTTAAGCAACTCGCACTAAAAACAACCAATCTGATCTGGCCAAGGCTACCCAAAACTTCCCCTAAATTAGGAAAATTATATCAAGCACCTGTTCCATATAAAGTCGCCAAAACCACTGCAATTTTATTTATTTATTATTTCATTCAATTACTTCTCATTTCTCTCTGAGATAAATCATGCTTGACAGGTTTTAACCAAATGGCTTAGAAGCTGGTCATTAAAGTATTTTGTGTTTGGATAAACAGAATTCCTTTAGCATCTGCTCACAGACGGTCTGTGAGTTATATTTCACTGACGAATGAAAAGGAATTCCAGATGATGGGCAGGCCAAGAACTTCCCTGCAGAAACAAGGAACATCTGGTGATAAAACCTCTGCTGCATTAGAGGCAGTGAAAATGTACGGGTGGAGGCAGCTGAAATCGGAAGCATGTTGACTTCAGAATTGAAATAATTTTGAATCCTTTTAAACCATATTTAAAATCTAGTCCTTTATATAGAGAGAGACTGAAGAAGACAAATAACTGAGATGACAAAGCTGGATCTTTATTTAAACATGAAGTAAGCAAAAAAAAAAATGTTGTCAGAACGTTCCTTTTTCGTTCATTTGCACAAATTCAATTGCATTAAATGTTGGGAAAAAAACTAAAGGGACTGGGTTAGCTGTTAAAGATGGCTATGGCTAGACTACCCCAGGAGTATCAAACTCATCTTACAGACCTCATTACACTTAGTCCAATGTTGAGTCAACCTGACTAAACTAATCACCTTAGTAAACCAATAACGCCATCAAACAACTCCTCTTAAATGTCCTGAACTGCTGGTGTTAATCTGGTTGCATTCTTAATGTTGTCACGATTGAGGTTGAGGCAGATGCAAAGGCAGACTTTTAACATTTATTATATAAACAAACTACAAAACAAAGACACTAAGACAACTATACAAAAACGCTATGGCTTGAAACAAGACACTAAGTCAAGAAACAAACATCGTGACATAGAGACATAAGTCTAAGACAACGAAAGACAAGGAAACAGTGCAGACAATGACTCTATATACACACACAAGTGCTCAATAACAAGAACGTGAATCAGGTGCAGGTGAACATGTGACTTGTAGTGCAATGCAGTGGCTGATGACCCCAACTTCCTAACATGCTGGGGTATGCGCAGAAAACAATTTCACTGCACTCTAATACATGTGACCAATAAACACTCATTATCAATACTTATCAGTAAGAGACTATGAGCATTCACACTACTGAAAAAATAAATAATGTTATGAAGTGTTTTTGGTCTTATCTAGAGTCTTACTAGCATCTTTTTCTTTGTGATTTGTACCTGAGGCTTGACTGAAATATAAATGTCAAACACTTTTCATCACAGTAAATAAGGGTACTTATATAAGGAAACATGGGTCAGGATCAGAGAATGATAAAAACGCTCTGTTAATAGTTACAACATGTTAAATGTATTTAATATTTATACTGTTATCACTAAACGAGTCATAGGTTATTGGAATCTAGGTGATTTCTGCTTTAATCTTAATCTTCCTGGGTCATATGAGTTTTACATATGAGACACGTATCCCAGTGACATGTGGGATGTTTAATCAAGAGCGGGTTTACAGAAACTGGCTGGACCTGTTAGTTGTCACTAAGATGTATATGTGGATTAACTACCTGACAACTCTCATTACGCAATGCAAGACACACCCAAGAGGAATGCTGCTGGTTTACCGTGGTTGTGCAAAACGAATGGAAATTCATTCAGTCTCTTCAAAGAGAGTAAACGTGACATTTGCTTACAGCCGTAAAGGACTGATCATTAAGCAATACACAACCCAAGCTATCTGATGGCAGTGTTGTTGTGAGTACACTGGACAGTGGAAAATTATCTTTTTTTAAAAAATATTTTTAATGTTGTTAAACACACAAAGAGCAATACCATGAACTTGATGTAATAACAAAAAAAGTTTTCTCAACAAAAAAGTCGATTACCAACCGTACTGATCAACAAATAGCCAAACAAATGATAAGAGCAGCACTGCAAGACTGTATTAAAGGCACCGTGAAGGAAATGGTGTTGCGCTGTCTAACTACTGAACATATTTGCCTCAAAAAGGAAAAAAATATTTGACAGGGAGCTCAGCAGGTAGCGTTTCCGTATCACAGTTCCATGTCCCTATTTTGATCTTGAGCTCAAGTTACTGTCAGTGTTGAGTTTTGCATGCTGTCCTTGTGTCTCTGTGTTTCGTCCAGGTTCCGTCGGCTTCCTCCAACCTCTTTAAAACTCAGGATTGCCTCTAAGTGTAAATATATGTGTATGCAGCGCCTTGTGATGTATTGGCGTCCCATTCGGGGTGTATTCCCATCGTGAGCCCAGTGTTCCTGGGAGTGTGTCCACATCCACGTGATATGTAAAAGGTGAAAAACAGGTAAAAGATGGAAGCTTTTCGGTAAGTTTCATTTTAATTCCCAACTCTGACAGCTGACATAAACTGATCTGAACAAATAGTTTATTTAACTTAGAGGTTTTTGTTTGTTTGTTTGTTTGTTTTGTTTATTTTTTTATTCCAGGTATCAACTGACTGCTTGATCATAAAATGCACATTCATTTTATTAAAAGTATTTACAGATACACTCATTGATCAGGCTTTTCATTTGTTTGTTTGTTTGTTTGTTTGTTTTTTGAACAAATTGTTCCAATTCACTGTGTGGACAGTTTGAAGAAAATCAAAATAGAGGGAAAATATAAATGCCATGTATTGCTTTAATAAAGAGGGAAATGACACCTTTGTAAAACACCCAAAAAATGTACAGGAAATCCTTAAAAATAGGTCAGCTTCTTCACCAGTGAGAAAAGAATAACCTGTACTGTATTCCATGTACGTTATGGCAGTGAAAACCTTTCTTTTTTTTCTTCTTCTTTTTATTCGAATTTGTAATATTTCCTTGAGATGAAGATGAAATAGGGTTGAATGATTTTTATTTATATTTTTATAATTTTATATTTTCACAAAATCGGCCGCTTACAACTCGTGAATTTTGAATTGGACCCCTGACCTACATTTTTTAAATACTCTACCAATAATATATCAGATCTAAAAGCTGAAAAGACAGCATTCTTTAAGCATGGATGATATCATGTGTACCATACCTAAAATCTAAAAGATCTAAAAACCCAGCAACTGGGTGTGATTAACTGCATATGTATCCGATAGTTAGCTGATGAGCCGTGAAGACCCGGTGTAGGGATGCACACATGTAACTACCTGCTGACCTAAGGCCTTTCTCCTTCCTTTTCTTTTTTACACAAAACTATGTCACTTGAGATTGGTAACAATCTTGGCCGCTCTCCAGTGAGACCACATGAAAGCAGGAAAGTGAAGCTGAACAAAGAGGACAAAAAAACAAACAAACAAAAAAAAGCACTGAGACATACTGTGTAAACTGTGCAAGCTCTGCAATACTCTGTGTTTAAGACAGAGGCTTCAAGCAGTCCCACGACAGTTAATGGATCACACGTGTCTGTGTCTGGTCTGAGTCATGGTGTACTGGTTACACCGGGGGAAATTTGCTTTGCTTCTCTCACATGTTTTTCTTCCTCACACGTTTACACTTAAAGTAAGTAGTCACACATTCATTTGCATTGCAGCATGGCTAGGATAAGTTCTTACACGTGTGCGCACAGAGAAAAGCATCGACATGAAATCAGACGTGTCTGCTCTCACCAAGGCTTTGGGACAACACGGACATCTGACTGGATTCTTGGTGCAGATAGTTCACATCAGTAAGGTTGGGTTAATTCTCAAAACGAAAAGAATAAAAGTAGCAATTTCAAGCAGAAAGCTTCATCCCTATTCATGATATGATTAATTAAAGCTCATTTGGGACTATTCATTTATGTCCCACTGCCTGTTTGTGTGCACTGCTGTGTGCTTTCTCAGTACTTCCAGGCCTATCTTTGTATGTAAGCAAGGCATGTTGCGATGAATCCACACGTATGCAGTTTTCACTTCTTTCTGTGGTGAGTGTCAACAGAGCGCTGGTGCCAAATACAGAGGGTATGTGCGAGAGTGGCAGGCATCAGCAGCTTTTCCTGGGAGTCGAGGCAGTCCTTCACTCGAAGCAGATTTAAAACTCACATCAGATGGACAACAGTGTGTGAGGAATGTTGACATTTAAAAACGTCTTGGCATATTTACTGTAGCCGTTTCTGACACCGTAGGTCGTTTGTTAGCTGCATACTTTTCAATGAAACGGAGAAAGCCAGTTTTACAGGAGCAGAGAGCAGTGTTATCAAGAGTGCAAGAGAATGTTGACAGACCCAAGATAACAGATACACATCAATAAAAACATGAGGCCAGTAGTGACGCACATAAGATTCCCATACCACTCTTATCCTCCTGAACCTCGATCCGTCTCTCCCTCTTTTACTCTTGTATTTTCTCTTAATGCTCTGGATTTCATAGTGAGAAATGTTTAGCATATGAACAGTTTATAACTATGTCTCCTTAATCCTTCTTACCCCCACTGGACAAAACAATGCTTTATGCCAAAAGTTACAGATGTTATCCTATACCCCTTAAAAACTTTCCCAACCCTGATTTCTTCTGTTTATCTGTCGAGAAGGAAAAATTCTGAATTGCAGAACATCTTGTAAAAGTACAAAATGTCTTCTTGTTTTTTTTACTTCTTTCCCACCCTCTTCATTCTTTTCTGTGGTTTCTCCCCAACCCCACCCCACTCCCCCCTCCCCCCTCCGACTCATTTCCTGCATCCATAAAGAAAAGTACAAGAAAGGGTGGTGCTGTTCAAAAGGAAAGGAAATGACTTGCCCGTATTTAAACCCCCCCCCTGAAATTTTTCAGTTTCAAATATGTCAGATCGAAATAGTTACTGGTGGGCGGTTATCATAACACATGTACAGCGTGGCTGATTATGTAAGTGGAAAAAAAAAAAACAAGAAAAACTATTATCCTTTTGTTTCATTCACTTTTAGTGGAGCTGTCATCAAGGTATTTTATATCATAAGTCTCATCATTGCATTGATGATTGCTGGACAGTTTAATAATACCTGGCATCCACCCAAAATGATTGAGTTCATGATTTTATTTCGCATATGTCCTCATATCCTTCCTGAAATCAATTCCTGCTTACGCCACTGATCACAAACACTGAATTATACCCTCATCGTCGTGCTTTGTTGTAGACTGGAGGAGTATAATTAATTAATTTTTTTTAATGAATCAAACTATTCATGACACATTCACTGGATATTAAATCTAAAAAAAAAAAAAAAGAAAAGAAAAGGAATATATGGTATAGTAATATATACATATCAAATGTTGCATTTGGAAAAGTAAATAAAATGTCAGTTTTAATAAATCAGAATTTATTTTGTGTATTATAAGAGCATATTACTGCGATATTAAATGTCATAATGAGACAGGAATAAAGTTTTTGGGGTTTCTTCAGTGTACTGTATGTATGTGACAGAGAGGTAGATAGAAAGACAGACCGAGTATAAGGATGAGAGAGTTGATCTCAGAGGAGCTCACTCTTGGCTGGCAGATTCTGCACCCAGCCTTGACTCCCATACCACGCTTGTCTGTGAGGCCTGGCCCAAAATTCTCCCACGGACAAAAAACTGTGTGCAAATCTTTTATGCTGGTAGAACTTTGAACCAGACACAACAATGACTGGAAACGAGCCCATGAAAAACTCTGTGTGTTTACCACAGTTCCATGACTTCTGGGCTTTCTTCTTTTTGTTTTTTAGATGGATGAATTTGCATGAATTTATTTGGAAAGCGATTTTATCCAAAAACAAAATCTATTTTTTTTTTCCCCAAGTGAGGCAGAATCCAAGCCACAAAGCTTTAAGCAATACAAGTTCTACCAAATGACTGGAACACGTGAAAGATTATTGTACGAAGGAAAAGCCACGACTAAACACAAAGGTTGTGGAGGGAGGGAGGTATTTCTGAAATCCAGCAAATCGCCACTGGCGTTCCACAGGGGTCAGTTCGGGGTCCTCTTCTCTTTTCTATCTACACGACATCTCTAGGGCAGGTGATTGAGTCTCATGGCTTTTCATATCATTCCTATGCTGATGACACCCAGCTCTATTTGTCCTTCCAGCCTGATGATCCATCTGTCT